>OW240916.1:196373416-196526961 GCA_933207985.1 Pelobates cultripes
ATTTAAAGAGAATGTAATTTTACATACCATTGTGAACAAGGCGGTAAATACTTTGCTGCTTCAAATTATTCTTTATATCTAAATCATATACAAGAGTGTTTATCTTTAAAACAAAACACTAGAAAGATTAACTATGTTACTATTTCATCTATCATTATTATACAAAGTATAACAAATGTAAAGATTTTTCCACAGATTTTACCTGTTAACATTTTTAGCACAACAGCACCTGATGTCACTGAGATGTCTATCACTGAGATGTTACAAAGATTCAAATACTGCAAAAAGAGGCGTTCTTGAGAATCCACTTCAATTGCTGTATCAACATAACATTTACTATAATGGGATCGATGTCACTTAAGACAATGTCTTTGAAATTATATCAATTAATTGATTCCGTAAAAAAGATCTAGAGAGATTTTGCATAAAAGAGCAATCTTAACTTTTAAAGAAATTGTACCAGGACAATATTATTTTAAATATCAATGTAGGAATTGCCATAAATATTTTGCTGATTCCAATAACCCATATATCTTTAGACCTAACAAAGGTTTTGTTTCTATAAAGAAATATCAGAACAATTATCATTACATATATCCAATCTATACACATTAAAGGAGGTGTAAAAATGTATCACAGAAGAGGAAACATGCAAAGACAAACACCAAGAGCAAAGGTGCCAGTGTCCTTATGGCAACCAATGATGTTAAAGGAATACCTGCTACCAATACTAACTCGGTATCCAGACGCTCCAAAACAATCACCACCACCAGAAATGCACCCCAGAAACTTGGATTACAACAGGCAATTGATGACTTTGACATGCTTCTCCTTTCAGGATCCAGCCATGAATATACTACCGAGGGATTTGATGACCTTCTTACATTTTTGTCAGACAACAGCTCTTTTGACTCACTACAATCAACCATCCATTAAATGCATGGATCGAGCTAAAGAGATATTCCAGCTATATGCTTTAATCAAAGATATTGGTCATATTAACATTGTCTCTCATGGTGCATATGGGATCACAACAGTTATGGTGTGTACACGAAATTTTAATAAATGCTGGGGTGGAATTTGGAAAACTGACATGAGAAAAGAGTTTACTCAAAATAACATAACACATTATATGCCAGGTGAATTTTATTATTTACGTACTGATCACGATGACATAATGTGCAATCACACAGGTATATATGATTGTAATTGTTTCATTCCTGTCCCTTCCACTGTGTCCTATTCACCACAGTCCCCTCCCTTACATGAGCAGGGAGGTGTTAAGCAAAGAAAGAAAAAATATTCTTCAAAGAAACCTTCTTCAAAGAAACCCTCAGTTTAAACAGGAGGGTGTGATGGGCAATTGTGGGTATAACCCCTCCTAAATACTCTAAATACAAGCTCTCATCCTCAACATTTAAATCTTACTCCCACCTTCTCTTCCTTTCCATCCTACTACTCCTAGCAGCAGGTGATGTCTCTCCAAACTCTGGTCCCTCCACTTCTCAGCCACCTGGTACAAGCACCAGAAACCACAACAACCTAATACCCATTCCATGTAATTCTCACTATAATTCCTCTTTTAAAGCTGCCCTCTGGAATGCACGCTCTGTGTGCAGCACCTTTAAATCTACTTCCATCCATGACCTATTTATCTCACACTCCCTAAACCTACTTGCACTAACAGAAACATGGCTCTCTCCCTCTGATACTGCTACACCTGCCTCACTGTCTTTTGGTGGTCTTCACTTTACCCACAATCCAAGACAAACATAGATTAAAGGTGGCGGTGTAGGTTTTCTTCTCTCACCCCACTGCTCCTTTAAAACCCTGTCCACCCCCCCTTCCCTCTCTTTCCCATCATTTGAAATTCATTCAATTCGCCTTTTCAAACCCTTCTCTGCTAACATTGCCGTAATCTATCGTCCCCCTGGTTCCCCTCTCCTCTTCCTTGACCACTTTGCTGCCTGGCTACCCTACTTCCTCTCTTCCAACATCCCATCCCTAATTCTTGGAGACTTCAATATTCCCGTTAACCCACCTTTAACCCCAGCAGCCTCTAAACTTCTTTCAATCACTTCCTCCCTTGGACTTTTGCAGTGGGCTAATTCTCCCACTCATGTAGCTGGCAATACCCTCGACCTTATTTTCTCTTATTCATGTACAATATCTAATATCTGCAACACTCCATTTCCTCTCTCTGATCACTACCTCTTATCGTTTGCTCTCAATTACCCCCTCACCCAACAATCTCAGCCTAACCCCCCTCAGCTCAGGAGGAACCTTAACTCTATTGACCTCCAGCAGCTGTCAGCTGACATTGATTCACAACTGCTATCCATCCCTTCCCTCTCCTGTCCCTCACTGGCCATCTCCACATACAACACTACCCTCACATCTGCCTTGAACGCTGCAGCCCCTCTCAAAACATGCACCTCGAGGAGGACACGTCCCCAACCTTGGCATAATAAATCAACACGCTATCTGCAGAGTTGCTCCCGTTGTGCTGAACGCTCCTGGAGGAAGTCCCACACCCAGGCAGACTTTCTCCATTATAGATTCATGTTGCTTTCATACAGCACAGCCCTCGCCCTCGCCAAACAGTCATACTTTTCCTCTCTCATCAGTTCATGCTCCCGCAATCCCAGACGTCTCTTTGACACCTTTAATTCCCTTCTCCGCCCTGCTGTGGCCACCCCCCAAACTAACCTTACAGCTGATAGCTTTGCATGCTACTTTACCGACAAGACTGAACAGCTAAGGAAACAAATCTCCCCTCCTTGCCGTTCTCTTTCTCAACCACATGTAAATCTTGCTTTCCCTACCCTCCAGACTTTCTGCCCGGCTACTGAACAAGAGGTGGCTGCGCTTCTCCATTCCTCTCGCCCCACCACTTGCCCGCTCGATCCTGTCCCATCTCACCTCATCAGATCTCTCTCCCCTTGTCTTGTGCCTACCCTAACACACATCTTTAACTGCTCTCTCTCTTCTGGCACTGTTCCTGCTGACCTTAAACATGCCACTGTAATACCTATCCTGAAAAAACATCTCTTGACCCATCCTCCCCTTCTAACTATCGTCCCATATCCCTGCTCCCTTTCTCATCAAAGCTTTTGGAAAGACTTGTCTTTACCCGTGTGTCTCGCTTCCTTAATTCCAACTCTCTCCTTGACCCTCTTCAGTCTGGCTTCCGCCCTCTCCACTCTACTGAGACTGCTCTTATCAAAGTGACTAATGACCTAATCTCCGCTAAATCCAAAGGTCACTACTCCATATTAATTCTCCTTGACCTCTCTGCTGCCTTTGACACCGTTGATCATGCTCTCCTCCTTCAAACTCTTCAATCGCTCGGTCTCTGTGACTCTGTCCTCTCTTGGTTTTCCTCCTATCTCTCCCAACGCTCATTCAGTGTCTCCTTTTCCAAGGATACCTCCTCCCCTCGTCCTGTCTCGGTTGGAGTTCCCCAAGGGTCTGTCCTTGGTCCCCTCCTATTTTCTCTTTATACTGCCTCTCTAGGTAAACTTATTGCCTCTTTTGGATTCCGCTACCACCTGTATGCTGATGACACTCAGATATACCTCTCCTCCCCGGACCTCTCCCCTGCCGTCCTGCAATGTGTCACTGCTTGCCTTTCTTCCATCTCTGACTGGATGTCCTCACGCTTTCTGAAACTTAACCTCTCTAAAACTGAACTCCTTGTCTTTCCTCCTCCTAATACTGATCCTCCTCTCTCACTCTCCCTTCAACTCAGTGATATCCACATAAGTCCATCCCTGCAAGCGCGCTGTCTTGGCGTCATACTTGACTCTGGTCTCACCTTTGAGCCTCACATCCAGTTTGTTGCCAAGTCCTGTAGGTTCCAACTCAAAAACATAGCCCGCATTCGCCCCTTTCTTACGCAAGATGCTACCAAAGAGCTTGTCCATGCTCTAGTAATTTCCCGCATGGATTACTGTAACCCTCTCCTGATTGGTCTCCCCAAAAGCCGTATTGCCCCGCTACAGTCTGTCATGAATGCTGCAGCTAGACTGATCTTCCTCTCTAGTCGGTCCTCTCACACCTCACCCTCTGCCAGTCCTTACATTGGCTCCCTGTATGCTATAGGAGTCAATTCAAAGTGCTAACCCACACATTTAAAGCACTGAACAATTCTAGCCCCACTTATATCTCTTCACTAATCCATAGATATGCCCCTCCTCGTACCCTCCGCTCTGCCCGTGACCACCTCCTGACCGCTGCTCGCACCCGTACGGCCAACTCGCGCTTGCAGGACCTCTCGCGGGTGGCTCCTCTCCTATGGAATAGCTTGCCTACTGCCATCAGACTCTCCCCTAGTCTTCAATCATTTAAGAAGGGCTTTAAAACCCATCTCTTCAGGAAAGCTTATGGCCTCCCAGAGTAATCTCTACCTTACATACCTGTCTCCTGCTCTCTCCTATGGGACAGTGCTTTGCTCTCTCCTCCACCTCTGCTTCACCCCTACTTGATATTTATTGTCCTAATGTTTCTAATACCCCACCTCCTATAGTCTGTAAGCTCGTTTGAGCAGGATCCTCTTCAACCTATTGTTCCTGTAAGTTTTCTTGTAATTGTCCTATTTATTGTTACATCCCCCCTCTCAAAATACTGTAAAGCGCTACGGAATCTGTTGGAGCTATATAAATGATAATAATGATAATAATAATAATAATACACATTGCTACATTGTATTTCTTTAAACTGCAACTGTTTCTTTAACTAATAACCTTTTACCTATTTACAGTACACAACATGTTTACTCCATCTTGTCTTAATTTAATGCAATAACAATTCAAGGCTTTGCCTATGTCATCCTAACGTCTAGTCCAAATAAAGATTAAAGATGTCTAGGTTATGACATTAGACTTATTTTGTTATATGACCTTCTCTTAACCCTAAGGTGTATGTCAACCACTGGCGGATCCAGGGGGGGGGCAACGGGGCAATTGCCCCCCCCGAGAAATCCGCCGGTCTCCCTCCCCTGCCAGCAGCACATGCAGGTGCTATCCCTGCAATGTGCCTGCGGACCGGGGGGGAGATCAGAGATCTCCCTCCCCGGTCCGCACGCACTGTGCTGGCAGCCGGCAGGGGAGGGAGAGGGAGGACCCGGAGCTCAGTCTCCTCCGGGTCCTCCTCTCGCGAGATTTGAAGCGTTGCCGCGGTTACCACAGCAACGCTCCAAATCTCGCGAGAGTGAACTCTAGCCCGGGAGCGCGGGCTAGAGTTCACTCTGACCACCTGACCACCAATGAATCCCCACTGGGACCACCAGGGATCGAAATGTCCCCCCTCCTCCCCAGTAAAGGTAAGAAGGGAGGGGGGACATAGAATAATATTTATTTTAATTAAATAAAAAAATATTATACTATAAAAAAAAAAAGCCACCCTACCCTGATCACACACACACATAGCCCCCATACTGCCTCCCCCCATGCTGCCCCCCCATACACACATACTACCCCCCCATACACACATACTACCCCCCATGCTGCCCCCATACACATACTGCCCCCCATACACATACTACCCCCATGCTGCCCCCCATACATGCTGCCCCCATACACATACTACCCCCCATGCTGCCCCCATACACACACATACCTTTGTACACATACTGCCCCCCCCATGCTGCCCCCCCCATACACACATATGCCCCCGCACACATACTACCCCCATGCTGCCCCCCCCCATACACACACATACACCCCCATGCTGCCCCCATGCACATACTGCCCCATGCACCGCCCCCATACACACATACTGCCCCCATGCTGCCCATGCTGCTCCCCACATACCCACACACATGCTGCCCCCCCATGCTGCCCCCACATACACACACATGCTGCCCCCATGCCACATGCTGCCCCCCATACACATACTGCCCCATGCTTCCCCCCATACACATACTGCCCCCATACACACATGCTGCCCCCAGCCTGAGCACTGCCCCCCAGCCTGGGCATACTGCCCCCATACACACATACTGCCCCCCATACACTCATACTGCCCCCCATGCATACATACTGCCCCCCATGCACACATACTGCCCTCATGCACACATACTGCCCTCATACACACACACTGCCGCCCCATACACACACTTTGCCCACATTCACACACACACTGCAACTGTTACACACACATACTGTCCCACACATACACTGCATCCCTGACATACACTGCCCCCCCTACTCACACACTACAACCTTCACACACACACACACACACTGCTCACACACTGTCCCCCTCACACACACACACACTGCACCCCTTACACATTGCACCACACACACACCACTGCTCCTATGCCCTACTACCGCCCCATTTCCCAGCAGACCTCAGGTAAGTTGTCAAACTGTTCTTAAACGGTTTGACTACTTACTCTAGGAGGGGGTCCTGGCACTATTGACACCATAACCACTACACTGAGCTGTAGTAGTTATTGTGTCTGGATTATTTCTTTAAATAATCTACAAGTGCCCCTCCCGAGATCAGGCTCTGGATCCGCCACTGATGTCAACCTAACTTCTAGTCCAAATACAGATTAAAGATGTCTAGGTTATGACATTAGACTGATAAGGGTGTTTTTCCTTTATTTTTATATATGAACTGCTTTTAACCCTAAGATGAATTAACCCATACATTACCAGTAGTAATTAGAAATGCTATACTATATATACATGCTAGATCAATGCTAGATAGAGATACTGACCGACTCTGGAGGTGACATACTGAGAGATTACCTGTATAATCAGGAGGGTATGTTATACTAATTATATTGCAAGCATTTATTCATTTAATTTTATATACTCTGCTTTATGATATATTAATGGATCTTTATTCATTTATTCAATAAACTATATTAATAAGACAAAAGTTATTGCTTCCAACTCCTATTTTTATTGTATTCTCAATTATTTATGTATTTTAAATAGAGAAACTCTATACCGACTATACAATATTTAGCTAAGATATCTGTATGGTTAGCCCTGCTAAATTCTAAGTTATAAGACGTTATAGCGGTAAATTGGAGTACGAACGGTTACAATAGGACTTGACCTGGAGATAGTGAAGCTGATCGAGGCCCGTTGGTGTGGTGTCGGGGAGCAGCTCTGCCAAGGTCTTTAGGGAGCTGTTGCTACACCATTGGCGCATGTATATCCAGTCCGTTCTTGTGAAGCTTCGTAGGTCAGCTGGCGTCAATCCTCTTCCTATATCTGGGTAATAGACTATGGGCGTGAGCGGGCTGGTGTGGGTGGTCAGCTGCTGCGGATAACGCAGAGAGCACCATATCCTCAGGGTGGCATCTATCAAGGGGTTACCCGTGTTGAGCGAGCTGAGTGGCGCCCCCGCCCTCCATAGCATGTAGGGTATCCGTCCGCCTGCCTGTGTGATTTCGGCTTGCACCCAAAGCTTCTCTGTCGTCCGGGCGTGCCAGTCAGTGACTATTAGAAGATGTGTTGCTCGGTAGTAGCCTATGATCGAGGGTAGTCCAGTTCCTCCTCGTAGCTTGGGTTGTTCGAGTTGTTGTTTGCTTTGTTGTTGAGGCTCCCCTCTTCCATACGAATTTCCATATAGCCGTGGTGATGGTTTGGAAAAACGCTTTCGGGAGAGTGATCGGTATCACCTGGAAGAGGTAGAGGAGGCGTGGGAGGATATTTATTTTGACCGCATTGATGCGTCCGGACCATGAGATATAGAGGTCTGTCCATTTTTGCATGTCTGTCTGCAGGGATGGATGGGGAGAAAATTTGCCTGGTAGCGTTGTGTCTGGTCCCTGGTCAACCAGATGCCTAAATATTTTAATTTTGCTTCACACCATTTAAACCGGAATTGGGATCGTAGATGCGTGTCCAGTCTTGAGGGAATCGAAATGTTGATAATTTCAGATTTTTTTTGCATTGAGCTTTAGGTTCAACACCCTCCCATAGCCACGGAAGAGATTGAGGAGGTTCGGGATGGTAGTTAGTGGCCGCTCAATGAAGAAAAGCATGTCGTCCGCATACGCTGAGACACGATGTTCTGTGTACCCCAGGGTGTGCCCGACTATTCCCCCGTCCGTCCTGACCGCCACCAGGAGTGGCTCCAGCGAGAGGGCAAACAGCAGGGGAGAGAGGGGACAACCCTGCCTCATGCCATTCCGTATTGGAGTTGTTCGCTTTTCCAGGATATTAAGGGCCCTGGTGTTATTGGACCAGATAGGATTCGGGCTGGAACCCCCTGTGGCATTCTTGTGTTGTGTCTGCGGGGGAATGGGGGTTGGAAGGGGGAGGGGGAGTACAGGGAGGATGGAGGCTGCAGGGTGGGGAGGGGGGCGGGAAGGCAAGAAATGGAAGGTGGGAAGGGTAGGGGGTAGTTGTTTGTTGGCGAATGTACGTCCGTGCAGGTCCTTCGGGGTGTGGGTTTGTCTGATAGGGTTAGGCGACTATGACCTTGGATCGGTCAGTGGTACCAGGGATATATGTGTCCCGTCTGGGTCGGACGGGCCCCTGTGTCCGATCTAATTTACAGGTTGGGTCTGTCGCGTGGGGTCGTGGTGTCTTGGTGTGGAAGTTAGAGTCGGGAGTGGTGAGGCTTACGCCAGCTCTCGACTCAAGGTAACTGCTCAGAACTCCTGATTCTAGGGGTGCCTGTGCCGGCCAGTGCCAACCCCATAGTGGGTGGCTCACGTGTGGTTCACATCTATTGGTTACATAGCTATCAGTCACATAAACATTGTTTAACTAAGGCAGTTTAGCATAACGAGTAATACAGGAAGAAACAATTCAACAATTCAACTCAATTCAATTGTGCCCTGAGAGCCTGTTTAAAGCGTTCGTGTTTTCAATGTACCCTCCACTGGTGCCATCCCCCAGTCTGTCCCCACCTCCCCCAGTTTCGTGCTGTAGGTCGCTGGGTCATTGTCGTCTGGGGGGCCCAAAGGAGCTCCTAAGTGTGTAGTTATCTAGTGGTGTTGATGCTACTGTGTTGCAGGGACTGTCCCCCTCCTCCGTCGTCCAGTGCTTCAGGGGTTGTATGCTGTAAGGTGCACCCAGGATCGACTGCCACCCCGCCCGGCCTAAGCCTGCCGCGTCTCTCCGGTGCTCCCAGTCCCCTCTCCCACCACCCCAAGCCGTTTGGGATGATATGTTTTCTGTCCTATTGGACGTGTGGGGCATCGGAGCGTGAACCTACGGTGGAGTCGAAGCTATGGGTCAGTCGTGCTTTAGGGGTCCGGGCTTTGGTCTGTGGCTACCTGGGATCCCGGGATCTGTCAAGGTAGCTACGGTAGGGAGTCCTCTCCTGTCATACGGTCCCCCTCCCTACTGTCGGTAGCTTTCCCCCGGTTGGCCCTCGTGCTGTTGGTAGTTTCTGGCTTTAGCTTCCCCTTCTCAAGTTTTTTCTTTGCCTTCTTTTGGATCAACGGCAAAAAACAAATGTGAGGAAGGCTGAACTTGATGGACACATGTCTCTTTTCAGCCTATGTAACTATGTAATAAGAACCATTTGGACCATTTAGTTTGCCCAATTTTCTAAATACTTTCATTAGTCCCTGGCCCTGATCTTATAGTTAGGATAGCCTTATGCCTATCCCACGCATGCTTAAACTCCTTCACTGTGTTAACCTCTACCACTTCAGCTGGAAGGCTATTCCATTCATCCACTACCCTCTCAGTAAAGTAATACTTCCTGATATTATTTTTAAACCTTTGTCCCTCTAATTTAATACTATGTCCTCTTGTTGTGATAGTTTTTCTTCAAAATATACTCTCCTCCTTTACTTTGTTGATTCTCTTTATGTATTTAAATGTATTTCCCCTATCTTGTCTTTCCTCCAAGCTATACATGTTAAGATCCATTAACCTTTCCTGGTAAGTTTTACCATATAATCCATTAACCAGTTTAGTAACTCTTCTCTGAACTCTCTCTAAAGTATCAATATCCTTCTGAAGATACGGTCTCCAGTACTGCGTACAATACTCCAAGTGAGGTCTCACCAGTGTTCTGTACAATGGCATGAACACTTCCCTCTTTCTACTGCTAATACCTCTCCCTATACAACCAAGCATTCTGACAATAGGGGGTTCTATCCAGTTATAGAAAGGCATACCTAATAAAGTGGCCACTGACTGCAAATTTTACAAAAATGCAATAAGGAATATGAATGATTTAATTATGATTTAATTATTATGTTTGGTGGTAGCTGCACTGAAGTTTATGTGATTTGTGTCTAAGTTGAAAATTCTAATATCTAAAAGGTGATATGAGAGAGTATAGCCCAAGTAGATAGTTCAACAATAACCAACAATCTGTATATAAGTATCCCCAGGTCATATTTGCAGAACAAACCAGTTTCAGTGATGTGATGCTTGATTTCATCGGAGCTTTGAAGAATCCTATAACCAAGGTTTTATAATCTGCATTTTGCTTCCATTGCATAGTTTAGATGATGAAGTGTAAGGTCATTGAATCGGTGTCAATGTTTTCCCCGTCTACCAATTGACATTGTATGTTCATCCTTGAAGGTCATTATAAGTGGAATTTCCACATTTACAATCTGCCATTGTTGGTGAATAAGAACAAAGAGAGATCTACTGCATAAAACTCTGGTCAACGGGGTTCCTTCAGCTTTGTCAACATTTATGCATGGGTACCATCAACCAAATGCATATTGTCTGTAAACAAACACGTAGGATTATTGTATCCACCACTAAGTATCTTTTTTTTCCAGGACAGAACTGATACTGATATTACCATGAGGCTTCTAAGAGCAGTAGGTTCTACAAGTACCAATATAGTGCTAGGAATACAAAGTTGCACTAGCACTATAGTACCCGCCTCCCTCACGCCCCCTCTCCCCCGCAGAGATGAAAGGGTTAAAAAAAACTTTTTTCACTTACCTGATTCCAGCTCTGATATCTCTCCGCGCTGGTTTTGGATTCGCCACAAGTGGCGCAATCTCATTAGGACTACCCCACAAGAAAGTATTAAATCAATGCTTTCCTATGGGGTTTTAGCTGACGCTGGATGTCCTTATGCTGAGCGTGGGGACGTGCAGCATCAGTTAGTTGACCAAAAGTCGCCTAACTACCAGGAAGTGCCTCTAGTGCCATTATAGGTGGAGTTAATCCTGCAATGTAATTATTACAGTTTATCAATAAATGCAATAATTACAATTGCAGGGTTAAACAGAATGAGGCACTGCACCCAGACCACTTCAATGAGATGAAGTGGTCCGGGTGCCTATAGTCTCCCTTTAATTGCCACATCATGCAACAAGAGAATCTCTATAAATAAACAGTACTTTTCAATGTCCCATTCCCATCAGTGTATGCAATATTGGCCATGAGTAATGCCTTGAGGTGAGCACGGCAAAAAGATCCTCATTACTGAGAAGGACTCTGCTTATAGAAATATTTATCTTACTTCTTGCTGCACGTGCTACAGTCTGCTTATATTTTCTTTAGCCTGAACAATTTACTTTGCAAATTCTTCTTATGTCTTAAACCAGGGATAGGCAACCTTTGGCACTTCAGATGCTGTGGACTACATCCCCATAATGCTCTTACATCGATAATGCTGGCAAAGCATCATGGGAGGTGTAGTCCAAAAACATCTGGAGTGCCAAAGGTTGCCTATGCCTAAACCATTCCAACAGCCTCACTGCAGCAAATATACCAGCTAAACAAATGCAAGGAATTTGCAAATTAAGAAGGCAAAAACTGATTGGTGTTTTTTTGCTTTCTTAATTCACCTTTTTTTTTATTATTTTGTTCAGATATAATTTTGGATGCATTTTTTGGCACTGGCATTTTTTTGCTAATTGCACTTCTTGCTAACTAAATTATTTGTGTTGATATTGTATACTGAGGGCAAAGTTTAGCTCGATCTAGTTAAACTGTGTGGCCGTTATCAGCTCTGTGATAGGTGCCCTCTACATTAAAGGACCACTCTAGGCACCCAGACCACTTCAGCTTAATGAAGTGATCTGGGTGCCAGGTCCTTCTAGGGTTAACCCATTTTTTTATAAACATAGCAGTTTCAGAGAAGCCTCCCCCCAAAGCCTCTAGTGGCTGTCTCATTGACAGCCACTAGAGGCGCTTGCGTGCTTCTCACTGTGATTTTCACAGTGAACGCATGGAAAGTAATGCTTTATGCGCTGCCTTGAATGGCGCGGCTCTGCTCTTGGTTTTTCAGCAGAGGAGGACGGAGGGAGAGGAGGAGGAGAGCTCCCCGCCCAGCGCTGGAAAAGGTAAGTTTTTACCCCTTTCCCCCTTCCAGAGCCGGGCGGGAGGGGGACCCTGAGGGTGGGGGCACCCTCAGGGCACTATAGTGCCAGGAAAACGAGTATGTTTTCCTGGCACTATAGCGGTCCTTTAAGTACAGTTATCTTTGTGTGATAGAAATAGTTTATCTATCTTCTCTTTACTTTGGCACTATATCATTTTTTCATAATGTACTAGTATAGTATGTTTTATAGGTCCACCTATACTTTCCCCTTTCTTTCTAAATGTATTCCCTCTGCTGTCTACTGCTACATACAGCTCTGTGACTCTACCTATGATTACATTAGCCCTCTCAGCATTTCAAAGTTCAAATGCAAAATATGACCTTATTATATGCAAGCTTTTTAACCTCATTATTAAAGGTTATGTTTTAAATCCCTGTACTTGCTGGGAATAATTTATAGATTTTATTAAGACACGGAGGCTCCTATTATGCTGCACTCTTTCTTTATTTACCTCAGCAGCAAAGAAAAATAACATTAAATCAGTATAAAAGAAACCAGTAAATAACATGAGGTATATCTTCCTAGCAACAGGAACAGCCAATCAGTATCCTCTTTGTAGCATAATAGGCAATGTCCAGTATACTACTTCCTCTTTCTTTGCTGCTCCCTCAGTTAAGTGACACTGGGTCCCATGGTTCTTAACTGTGGGATCTTTTACTTTACTTTATTCATATCATTACTGTGGTTAATATAGTGATTACATTTTAATTATAATATTTTCATGTTTATAAATATATTTAGTTACTTCATTTTAACGTAATTTGATTTATTTACTTCATTTGCGTCAGTTATATGCTTTATTGTATATCCTTTGATAATGTATTTCCCCTCTGACCTCCCTGGCCCCAAGAATACCATCAATTGGGGCTCAGGGACGTCTTTGAGGATCTTTATCCCCTGAATAGTGCCATTGTGCTGTTTTTTCCCTTCATTTATCTGTGTGGCCGCTGCTCTGCCCCCAACTGCCGGAAATCCAAGTTGGGGTTTAGTTATAGTGGCAGCCGGGCAGCTCCTTTGTCTTTATATTACAATTGCTATTTTTTTTTCACTATTGTGAGCACTTTCATTTATTTATCCTGTTTAGTTATTTATTTATTTTTTACTTGAGGGTTACTCAACCCTTTACTTTTGGTATTATTTTGCTTTATTCATCCCCTTAGGTTTGTTTGTATAGTTATGATGCAGTCTGGCAGGATCTTTCTGTGCCTTCTGGGTCTACAGCCAACATGCAGATTAATGTAGAAGCCTCTCCAGGTATCTCTGGAGATGAGGCTGAATTTCTGCTTTACTGATCCTGCTGACATGCAGACTTTAATTGACACTTCCATGGCAAAAGCAATGACAAGGCCCTGGTGTCAGGCCACAAGGCCTCATATAAGGCTAAACAATCCGAGTTCAGTGATATTGAGGAGAAGTTCCCTGAGTTCTATAGGGAGGTGTTCCTGTACTCACACCTGCGCTGCTTCAGCCTGGCCGCAAGGCCTCATATAAGGCTAAACACTCCTCCAAAACAATAGAGATGGACAGTACCAAACCTGTCACGGATGGCGCAATTAATTTACCACCGCGCAAAAGAGCTACTAGTCGGGCAAAATCGACTAGACTTTGAAAAAGGGCAAAAGCCCAATTGAACTCTAAATCTGAGCTCAGGGATATTGAGGAGGAGTTTCCCTGAGTACTATATGGAGGTGTATCTGTACTCACACCTGCTCTGCTCTGCTTCAGCCTGGCCGCAAGGCCTCATATAAGGCTAAACACTCCTCCAAAACAATAGAGATGGACAGTTCCATACCTGTCACGGATGGCGCGATTAATTTACCACCGCGCAAAAGAGCTACTAGTCGGGCAAAATCGACTAGACTGGAAAAGGGCAAAAGCCCAACTGAACTCTGAATCTGAGCTCAGTGATATTGAGGAGGAGTTCCCTGAGTCCTATATGAAGGATTCAGAGGATATTTCTGATCCTGATTATGAAATTACTGATGAAGAGGATGCTAATCCCGTTTGGGATACATGTCCTGTTAAACCTACCAAGATTTAGGTAGATTATGCGGACTCAGGGACACCAATAGGATCTTGGACACTCAATGTGAAACCCTATTCGAACCTGACGACCTATGTCACCCAGTGGTCTCCTCAGACCATGTAGCCAAGTATATTGCATCCAGAGTACGCAAGCCTTTTGAGAAGGCAAAGTGAAATAAATTGCGGGCTGAATGGCCACGCCGAACAGTCCCTGATGACTCATGTTGAACGCTATCAGTCAATCCTAAAATCATTCAATTCCTGAGTAAGACAGGATGGAAGCCATCTAAAGGCTTAGATTTTCATTGCAAAACTGTCAGGATAAAATCCTGGGCATCTTAGGCTCAGCAGCCAAGATCTTTGAAGCAGTGGAGGATGAGCTAGAATTAGATTGCGCCATCTTAAGAGGTTAGATCCAGAGAGTGATTTAAGTTGGCAACGCCAACAATGCGGTTGTCACAGAACGCCACAAATCGATCTTGCTCAAGATTGAGCCCAAACGTTTAACTATGGCTCTGAACGAGACAGATAACACAGGCAAAAGGTTTTCTCTTTGGGGACAACTTTGTAAAAGAATTGGGCTCCTTTGTCCTGCTAAACAAACAGAAGTTCTTTTAGACAGAACCAAGGCTCTTATACTTGCTGAGCCGATTTCTTTGAACAATGCACTATACCAACCTCCTTCTCACAAAGTGGCCGACCCTGGATTGTTAGTGGCCTAAGAGGTGCTCCTAAGACGTCTTCACAATATCCATTCTTTCTTACTGATAGTGGGGGGCAGGCTCACACATTTTTCCCATGTATGATCCCTCATTTCATCAGATGCTTATGTTCTTCACACTGTGAAAGAGTATTGCATAGACTTCCTCTCTCTACTTGTTCAATGTTCCCCATTAAGGGAAATAGTTTTTTTCCCAATAAGACACAGACCTTGTCTCTGTGGACAATCAATTGTAGAGATTCTGGCGCATACCCTGGGTTACGTGAGCAACCTTTTCTTGTTTCCCAAAAAAGGCAAAGGTATCCGTCCAGTGATAAATTTGAGACTGCTCAATAGTTATGAGCATATCAGCACTTCCAAGATGGAAGGAGAGCATTGTTTAAGGGATTTTCTCCAACCAGCAGATTGGATGGCCAAATTGGATCTGCAGGATGCATATCTCACAGTGCCTATCCCAGTACAACATCAAGATCGAGAACTTCCTGCAATTTAAATGGTAGGGCAGTAAATAGAGGTTCAGGTGCCTCCCATTCGGACTGTCTTCGGCTCCATGGTGCTTCACCAAGCTCACATCTTATAATATATTTAGATGGCATTTTCATTCTGGCTCAGTCTATTCAATTAATCCGGACATACCTTGCAAGGACTTTGTCTCTGTTAGAGAACCTAGGCTTCCTGACCAATTGGGAGAAATCCATTATCGTTCCCACGCAACAAATAAAATTTCTGGGTTATATTGGATTATTGTAGATTCTACCCTTCAAACTCTACACCCTCCGGTGGCAAAATTAGCCAATATAAAGAAGGAGATAGGCGAACACTAGCAACCTCTCAACTCTCTCTCAAACAACTGTTGAGAATGTTAGGCCTTCTAGCGGCATCTATACAGGCCATTTCTACAGGTCTTCTTGGCTATCGAGCCTTACAACGATTACAAACTTCATCTCAAGGGCAGCGCATCATACACAGTTATGGTAACTCTGGACTCAGAAGAGGAGGATGAACTCCAATGGTGGCTTCTTCACATGCAAGCTTGGAATAAGCACACCATATTTTGTACAGCTCCAGATTTGATAATCAAATCCGACGCAAATTTGCACGGTTGGGGTGCTCAATGCGGAACTATTTCCACCAAGGGCAGATAATCAAACCTGGAATCAACACTCCACATCAATTGTTTGGAACATCTGGCCTGTTCTTTTGTAGTCCATAGTTTCTCCCCAAATCAAGCCCAATGCGCTATCCTTCTGAAGATGGACAACGTGTCAGCAGTCCGCTACATCAATCACTTGGAGGCACAAAATACAAAATTCTGACCTACATGCCTCGTGATTGCTGGCAATTTTGCCTGAGACACGGCATTTCAGTCACAGCAGAATATATTCAAGGTCTCTCCAACACTACGACGGACTGGTATTCACGCCAACTCAGAGATTCCAGCGACTGGCACTTGGATTCCATGGTCTTCCAAGACATCTGGAACCTATGGGGTCTATTGGAAATAGATCTTTTCACTTCTCGTTTGAATGCTAAACTTCCCCGTTTTTTCAGTTGGAGACCAGATCCAAGAGCACTGGCTATGAATGTTTTCTCCAAGGAATTATGATTTTTTGCCTTTCCATCTACATCGCCAGTCCAGCACCTGTTGATCGTGGCTCCTCTATCGCCGTCCCAACCATAGTTCTCTTCTCTTCAGGAGATGGTTATCGACCTTCCATCTCTCGAGTGCCTTCTTCAGGATCCAGATGGTGTACCTCATCCTCTTGTTCTCCAAGGTCTCTTGCATCTCATAGTGTAGTCTATTTCAGGGAACCTTGGTCGGTCAAGGGAGTTTCGCAATCAACTCCCCAACTTATCAAGGGTGCACCCAACACGAGACAGGCTTATAAATCTGCTTGGAGCAGATGGTGGTGCATGAAATTAAATTTAAATCCCATATCGGCTCCTTTTATGTCTGTCCTCCATTTTTTTCTGATTTCTATGATGAAGGTAAAGCCTATCGCACTGTGGACCTTCAGATCGTCCATTTCTGCTGGCCATCAAAGTTTTGATTGGACGCCTGTCTGTTGACATCCTGTCATATATTGACTTCTCTGAGGAATATGGTTTGCTCATCCACCCTTACCACGATACTCTGCCTTGTGGGACGTCTCTATTGTCTTGAATCTTTTTCTTGCAAGAGGTTTTTCTGACGTACGAGCTCGTGAGGTGGTTGCTCGTTTCCTTTACTCCAGAAGGTGTCCACTTTGACATTTCATGGAGGACAAAAACCTCCTCTAAAATCTATCTTACCCAGTTTTCCCTGATAGATCTCTCCTTTGCCCTGTTGCATACTAATGGGTGTGTGAACATCGTTCTACTACGTTACAGAATCCTTTGAAACAGGAACTCTTCATCTCCTTCCAAAAGTCGCGTCTTCCGGTGTCTACTCTAGCCTGGTGGGTCAAATACATTATGTCTCTAGCAGGTATTGATACCTATGTGTCTGTGCCTCATTCGGTTCATAGGGCAATGGCTTCTAAGGCTTCCTCGATTGGTTGTCGCTTGGAGGATATTATGAGAGCGGCTGGTCTTCGGAGTCTACATTCCATGATTTCTAGTTTAGACCTATTCAACACTTCACAGGAGACATAATTTCACAGCTTTGAACTAGCATAATAGGAGCCTCCGTGTCTTAATAAAATTTACAGATTTTACTATTAACATGACGTAAAGTCATGATTTTATTAATGACACGGAGGCGAGTATTATCCCTCCCTCCCATCCCTGGAGGTTTGGTCTTCTCTGGGTAAGTTGACTTCACAGTAAGTCTTTTTTGATTACTGGGTTTTATCCTTGTTAATGACTGTCAAGAGCTTAAGGTTTGACTAAACTGAATTTCATGTTATGTAAATATATCTGATATTTCATGTAATGCGAATTTATGCATAAATCCAGTTTTATACTTGGATATTACCATATTCTTCTTTCTCTTCCAGCTTGACTCCGAGATCCAGTTTAAGGCTTGCATACCTTCTTATTGGAGCCCACTTTTTATTTGGATTTGTTGTCCTTGTTCGGGATCGCAAGAAAGAGGAAGTAGTATACTGGACACTGCCTGTTATGCTATAAAGAGGATGCTGATTGGCTGTTCCTGTTGCTAGGAAGATATACCTTATGTTATTTTACTGGTTTCTTTTATACTGATTTAATGTTATTTTTCTTTGCTGCTGAGGTAAATAAAGAAAGAGTGCAGCATAATACTCGCCTCCGTGTCATTAATAAAATCATGACTTTACGTCATGTTAATAGTAAAATCTGTAAATTTATAGACGTCCAGTCCGAATGTAAATCCTATTTACAATCTGTGGCACTATTTTAAATTTGTAGTCCACATCAATCTGAGCCACCTGGCAATCTGCCAAGAAGAATGGGCATACAAACACCCTCCCAGACAGTGTGTTATTGCAACAAAATATAAAGAATAAAAGGGAATTGGGAGCAGACCTGGAACATGCATTGCTGCCGTATAGACCACAATTTAAACTAAATACAGATTAATGAACAGCGCGCACATAAAAACACAGCTTTACATTTTATAAGGCTACTTAAAATCCCCTATCTCAGCAAACAAATGTGGGGATTCAGTTCCACAATATGGCCATATTGTGTTAAGCCCACCAGTATGTCACAGTAAAATTTAAAATTGTATTTTTATGTGCGTGCTGTTTATTACAACAAAAGGTGGCATGGCTAAATAATAATATGAGAGTTTGAGATTTATTCAAACAGCATATTTTAGCTTTTCTATTTAATATTTACTCAGAAATATTGAATTATAGCTTTAAAATGATGAGTTTGTAATCTAGAAAATTTAAAAGATCCCTTTTAGGTGATCTAAATATTTTTTGCAAGGGAAAAGTTGAGACTTTGAGGGCACTGGTATTTAGAATAATGGGGGAATTGACACCCTTCTAGAAAGATGGGCTCAATCTAAAAATATGGGCTCCTGTGGGTATGTAACCAAGTTAATTTATAAAAGTGGGAATTTATTGGAATCTGCACTTTTTGCAGCCTTAAAAAAAGAGGACAAAATTCACACATGAAACAATTCAGCGAGCTTTAATGCTTTAGATGTTTAGAGCAGTCATTTAAATATACTCATTTAATGTACAAACTGACAGCCAACATTAGAAACATAGAATGTGACAGCAGATAAGAACCATTCGGCCCATCTAGTCTGCCCAATTTTCTAAATACTTTTATTAGTCCCTGGCCTTATCTGATAGTTATGATAGCCTTATGCCTAGCGCACGCATGCTTAAACTCCTTTACTGTGTTAACCTCTTCCACTTCAGCTGGAAGGCTATTCCATGCATCCACTACCCTCTCAGTAAAGTAATACTTCCTGATATTATTTTTAAACCTCTGCCCCTCTAATTTAAGACTATGTCCTCTTGTTGTGGTAGTTTTTATTCTTTTAAATATAGTCTCCTCCTTTACTGTGTTGATTCCCTTTATGTATTTAAATGTTTCTATCATATCCACCTTGTCTCATCTTTCCTCCAAGCTATACATGTTAAGTTCCTTTAATCTTTCCTGGTAAGTTTTATCCTGCAATCCATGAACCAGTTTAGTAGCCCGTCTCTGAACTCTCTCTAAAGTATCAATATCCTTCTGGAGATACGGTCTCCAGTACTGCGTACAATACTCCAAGTTAGGCCTTATCTGTGTTCTGTACAATGGCATGAGCACTTCCCTCTTTTTACTGCTAATACCTCTCCCTATACAACCAAGCATTCTGCTAGCATTTCCTGCTTCTCTACTACATTGTAAGTAAGGGGTAGGCAACCTACGGCACTAGTGCCATGTACGGCACTCGAGGTGTCTTTGCACGGCACTCACGGCTGCTAGAGCCAAACGCACTCTGGCCTATCAGGAGTCCCAGTAAAACTTCAGATATCTGCTAATACGAAGAGGTGGTGAAGGACAAACCTCAATTTATGCATTGCAGCACATATCTCAGATCACTTCCTCCCAGCACTTGTGAATGGGAATCCACACTGTAGTAGAGCAGCACTCGACAGCTATCGCAGCTCCTGTCCTTGACCTGTGCCTGGCCAGCCTGGTCCCCACTGGAACCCAGGGAACCCACCCACATTGCTAGATATACACAGAAATGTCGAATAACCCTCCACTCATACAAATAATATGAAGAGCCCACACACACACACACACAACACACAATCCCCACAACACCACTAACAATATACATACATGCACACAACCCCACATACAGCCTCTCACATGCAATACCCCAAACAGCCCCCACACACTACAAAACACATAATGTGACATATCCATCCACACACAATTCCACAAGCAGCCCTCATACACAGCCCACATTCATATGTATCATACACGATACCATAAACTACTAATGAACATATACAATATAATAGCTCATATACGCACAAATAAAACGATACAAAGCAATTACAGTAAAAATAACACAAGCAGAATATGGCAGCATACACACCTCAATTTGAAAAAAAATAGGATCGGCACGCTACGGGACATCACAAGCCTATATCGGCACAGTGCTGCTAAAAGGTTGCCTACCCCTGTTGTAAGTCATCAGAAATAATCACCCCTAAATCCCTTTCCTCAGATGTTGAGGTTAGGACTCTATCAAATATTTTGTACTCTTCCCTTGGGTTTTTACGTCCAAGATGCATTATCTTGCACTTATCCACATTAAATGTCAGTTGCCACAACTCTGACCATTTTTCTAGTTTACCTAAATCATTTGTCATTTGGCTTATCCCTCCTGGAACATCAACCCTGTTACATATCATAAAAGACATACCTTGCCATCAAGACCTTCTGCAATATCACTGATAAAAATATTAAAGAGAATGTGTTCAAGTACAAATTGATTGACTCCATTGACTACAACCCTCTGTTGCCTGTCACTCAACGACTGCCTTACCCATTCAACAATATTGGAATCCAAACTTAAAGATTGCAGTTTATTTTGTAATGGCACAAAATGAGCTAAAACCATGGGCGTTGGAACCCAAAAAAATCTGGGGGGGATAGCATTTTTACTCGCCGAGTATATTCTTATTCCGTAAACTATGAGTTGTTTATCCCATTTCACAGCGCTACGGAATTTGCAGTTGCTATATAAATGATTAAATAATAACTCTAAAGGGTCACTACAGGGAAGGGATTTTACTTACCTGGATACAGCGCCGGGATCCTCCTGATGCTGCGCCCCCTATTTCGTCAAAATAACGAAATAGGAGGGTGCGAGCAGGGAGCAATAAAACACTTCTATTCAGAAGCATCATTGCTCTCTGGTGCACATGCGCAGCTTTGCCGCACATGCGCAGATACTTCATAGGGCGGCATTCATGTCTCGACTAGGAAGCACCTCTAGTGGCCATCTGAGTGTCCACTAGAGGTATTCCTCATCAATAATGTAAATACTGCCTTTTTACGAAATGGCTGTGCTTACATTAAAAAGCCTGCAAAGACATGCTATAGGCACCAGAACTACTACGTTTAGCTGTTGTGGTTCTGGTGACTATAGTGTCCCTTGAATATAGAGAGGAAAAAAGAATCATCACAAATGTAAGAAATAAAATGTGATTAGTGCCACGAATAATATGCTAGATTGCCTACTTACAACCAGATGAGGATGATGATGGGCTCTAGCTGTAGTCTGGCTCCACTGGTCTGGTGTAGAACAGGCTCTCTGGAGGCTGTTTGTAACTGTGGTCACAAAAATCAATGTTCTGGGAGAATGGGAAGCAGCTCCATTATTTGGGGGCCCTTTACACAGCTCAAGGTCTGGGTCCCAGGGTCCACCTTCATGTTCCACCAATGAGTTTGTTCACGGGGGTGGAGTGTGTAGGGGATGTCCTGATATGTGTGTAAGGAATGCATTGTGTGAATCTGTGTTTGTATGTGTAAGGGCTGCAAGGTGTGTTTCTGTGTATGTACGGGATGCAGTGTGTGCGTCTGTAAGGGGTGCATTGAGTGTATGTAAGGAATGCATTGTGTGTTTCTGTGTGTGTAAGGTTTGCATGATTGTGCGATTGTGTGTGTGTGTGTGATGGATGTCAATCTCTCTCCCGCCCTTGTCACTCTCTTTCTCCTCCTCCCTCCCTCCCTTGTCACTCTCTTTCTCCCCCTCCCTCCCTCCCTTGTCACTCTTTCTCCCTCTCCCTTGTCACTCTTTCTCCCCCTCCCTTGTCACTCTCTTTCTCCACCTCCCTTATCACTCTCTTTCTCCCCCTCCCTTTGTCACTCTCTTTCTCCCCCTCCCTCCCTCCGTTGTCACTCTCTTTCTCCCCCCCCTCCCTCCTCTTGTCACTCTTTCTCCCTCCCCCTCCCTCCCTTGTCACTCTCTTTCTCCCCCTCCCCTCCCTTGTCACTCTCTTTCTCCCCCCTCCCTTGTCACTCTCCTCCCTCTCCCCTCCCTTGTCACTCTCTTCTCCCCCTCCCTCCCTTGTCACTCGTTGCTGTGGCTGGAGCGGTGCTGGACTAACAGGAAGTGCAGACTCAGTGTGCACTTCCTGTTAGTCTGGACGGGTACAGGAGACAGATGCTCCCTGTACCCGCGGACTATACTGGGCTCGGCCACGCTACAGAGAGGGAGTGACAGGAGGGAGCGCTGAGCGCTTCCCTCCTGTCAGCCCCTCTCCTCAGGCTATGCCTGGGCGGTGCGGTCCGCCCTCATGGACGCACCGCCTGGGCAAAGCTGCAGCCGCCTGAGGCTCTCTACAGAGCGCTCGGGCGGCTGCAGCATGGGGGGACCGGCGGAGCTGGGGGGGATTTCCCCATAACCTGTCCCCCCCCGCATGATTTGCTGGGGGGATGCGTCCCCTTCTTTTCTGCCCTTCTTCACCCTTATTTCCACCTCCTTCTTTGTTTACCTATCTTCTTTTATGTTTTTTATTTTGTTGTTGTTTTATTTCTTTTCATATAACAAAAATTGTAGAGAAATGTAAAATAGCTTTTGTAATTCTAGTTTTTATTGTGATTTTCCGATGTACCCGGTCACATCTCTCAGACACACATTTAAAATGTTTTGAGTGCATGCAAATGTCACGAGTGGTTTTAGATAATAAAAAATAAATTATAACTCGTACAATATTGGTGCATGTGACGGTATCTGTGTGTAGAGATTGTGAATGTCTTTCTGGGTCAATGTCATTGCATATTGTGTGTGGTGTCAACATATTTAATAGAATTTTTGTATGCAAACTGCCAGAAATATCAGTGTTCCTGTATGGCAGCGTATGTGCATATTGGGGTTGTTGTGTGTGTGTGTGTGTGTGTGCAATGTCAGCATTTGTGTATATTTGTGTTCCGGTGTGTGCAATATCAAAATGTATATATGTTGGTGTTGCTTTATGTGTGTACATGCTATCAATATGTTCTTGTGTGCAATGTGTCCATTAGATGTCTCTCTCCCCTAGCCTTCCTTAATTGTCTCTCTCTCCCTTAGATGTTTCTCCCTCTATAAACCTCCTTGAATGTTTTTTCTCTCTCTTGAATTAATGGTCTCTCACTGGAACATAACAAAAGAAGGAGTTGAGCGCTGGAGCCGGTGAAATGTCAAATACTGCTCACTTATAATGGCATTGTCACTTGTGTGTATTCATCTTTACATCACAAGAATCTGAATTGGTTTCTATTTGCAGACAAACATTTTTACACTTTCACCTTTGTGAAAAATCGACCGCCTGCTAATAATGCAAAATATCCCCATGGTACGATGTAAAGGGTATTGGTCAGCTATTAACTAGTTGTTAAGGACTACCCTAGAATCCACAAATATAAGATGTTGTGTGCAATCTATGTCCTGTTCTCATAGAATGTCCTTTCTTTGACATTCTTCTCACTGTGCTCTCTCTCTTTCTCTGCCGTCCCCTGTAATTCTTCTTTACTTTAAAACTAGCAAAATCTCAATGTATCCATCCTGGTAACATATTTTATAACTAAATAAATAATGAAATCTGTCTCGTTTCTTGTCTTACTTACTCCTCTTTTCTCTTGGTTTTGGGAATTTATTTACAAGTTCACATTCCTAACTATCCATTTCTCCACCGTCTATTTCCCCTTTAACCTTTTCTCATTATAATGAAAACTGAAATAACTGATTGCCTATTACTTGAAAATGCTGTATTATTACTACTGCCTATGTGCTTTTGTGTTACCGCTATAATCATTGAACTGTATAAGATCTGCGATTTATTTGACTGTTCTATCTGGCATCTGTTTTACTCTTTAAACTTTAACTTAAAAAGAAGACAAGAAGTTATTCTTTATTTGAATTGGTGACATCCATTTACTACATATTGTGTTTTTATCGTTTATTTTGTCTGCCCATTTTAAAGCACTGTCGGATATGTTTGTGATTTATAACTAATAAGAATGGCACAACGAAAAACATGTAATTACGTGATTTACATATATCTATTTATATAGAGAGAGGTAATGACGTATCTGTGCACTCTTGGGGTATCCTTGCATCAGGTACGGTTTGTAGAACATCAACATAGTAAGTAAGGAAAAACAAAAACTGAAACTTTAGACTTTTCATTTTAGGTTGCTTTTTACCTATTTTGTCCTTATTAATCCCTGTTTTGCTTCGCTTACATTATTTAACAAAAAGTTAAGGGGGGTGGGGGAGGGTGTTGTTTGTTTGTATTCTTAAAGTAGATATTATTGTACAATAATATAATTGTGCAATATTACAATTTTGTTCCAGTAATGCTTGTCTTTTCTGTCCTTATCCAAATCACTATTAATTTGACTTCCCATCGTCCTATACACCTTTTTCGATTTTCACCTTCTCTCGCTATGCAGGTCTGAATACGTTAAAGTCACTTTGACTTCCTGAGGCCCCAAAGTGTCAAAAACAGAGCTTTATATAATGGATTTGAAAGCAGCAGCTAACTATTTATAGATGAGTACAGGTCGCAGGCTCCTCTGTGTGTGCTCACTGAATATCCACAAAGCATGAACACATTCCGTACACCTGATTACATATATGTTTGGAAATGATGACATGAGCACATTACTCGATGTATTTACACACACGCCAATGCACGGCCCCTGTACTGCTAAATGAAGCTGGCAGGGTTCCAGGCAGCCTGTGCTATTTTGTAGCTAATGACACACTAAGGGATTAAATAACTGATTATATACATACAAATTACATAACTACAGCCCATTGTTAGCTCGTCTTCTATCTACTAATAGGCACTTCCTCACTAACTATCTGTGCACTGGCAATCCTGTCTCTGAGCATCTCTGTATGTTCTATACTATCTGTCTTGCTGCATTGCTATGTGTCTATAACTCACCTTTCTATCTGGTATTCCTTCCACCTGTCATAGCTACCCTCCCATATCCTATTGTATTCTCTCTCTCTTGGATCTCATTAAGTACTCTCTTAAATCAGTCTCTACTATAGTCCTCTCCCTTAATTATTTACCTTCTTTACTTCCTCCTCTAGCTATGGTTCTCCTGACCATATCTTGGAATTTGTCTGCCTTTCTCTCTTGTTTTCATATTTCTGATTCTTCTTTTCCATTACTTGTCCTATATCCTATGTAGGCCCATTCTTCCTGCTCCCAATCCCAACTGCTTCCTGTCAATCTGTCCCATCTTCTTCTCCTCTATTTATCTATCCCACCATTCTATTTCTTATTTTACCTTCCTATTTCGCATCAGTTACTCATTCGTTCCATTCTGCCACCTATCTTTCTTACCACAGTCCCTTCCTTTAACTGTTCTGTTTCAATTCCTTCCTCTTTGCCTTTCTTACAAACCCTCCCCTCCCCTCATACCTTCCTTTCTATTCCTCTACACTGTCTGTCTCTCAAACCTTCCCCTCCCCACTTGAATATCTTACATTCTTTTTCTTTTTTTCCCATCACCTAACTACATCTTGTTTATATGCCTTCCCTACCCACCTCCAGAGGTGTTTTCTAGACACTATATTTAAATCAAAGGGCTGTTTTTGGGGAGAGGCAATGCACCCATATTGCCCTGTACAGTGAATGCCCGGGCCCAGATCTAAAATATCCTAATCTCACCTATTGAGATTCATTGCTCATAGATTCCTCTACCATATTTGTCTATCATACACATGTATCTTATATATCCTTATCCCTTCTCTTTCAATTTTATTCTTTATGACAATAAGCTATACTTTTTTTTTTATGGCACCTACCATCCACTTAATTTCAGTCTCTTAATATTCACCAAGGATTAAACAAAGTTTAGCATTTTTAATAAAAATGAGCCATATAAGAACAAAATGGTATAAAGAACATGACTTCAAAGGAACATATATAATATGAAGATGATTTAATGCAAGGTCACAAAAACTTCCCTTTAAGTAAAGATGAAGATACAAATAAAACCATGGATATAGGAAATGAAATATATATGAAAGAAATAAGGAACTAGAACAAGTGAGGAAGAATTGAGGGTAATGTAAGAAAATACAGCCTTACAGAAATAGAGGTTGATATTTGCTAGTCTTCCAGCTAAACCAACGTGGGTAATTGCAATTAATGTTCTTTGACTTATCAGTCTCCTCTACCTCCCGCTCTCTTCTCCCATCTCCTTTACAGCACTGTCGTACCTCCCCATGCAAATAGAATCTTTATGAAATACCCATACTGACTGTGTTGTAATGTTAATGAAATTCTAAACCCAGTCAATAGATATACTGAAACAAAGTAGGGACTACTCTGTCTCAATATTTTACTACATATTAGCTGTATCTGTGGAGGCCACAAGATCCTCCATAGTCCTCAATGCTGTTCTCTGGTGCTTGCGCAAAGCGCCAAGTGCTTAGGAGGACCGTCTGGAAGAATATGGTGGCGCTTGCTAGGGTCAAGTTCAGGTAAGTAAATCTCACCTTTTCCTGCCCCCCCTCTCCTCCTGTCCATTGAACCACCAATAGCAATTTCACCTATGGGGAGTCAAATTATACAACCTCCCCAGATGGTGACAGTGAACTTTAACTCCTCAAATTTACTCTCCTTTTGGTCTCCTGTTCGTTGCTCTCCACTATCAGTCTACTTTACTTTACTGTATTTAAATTTGCACTGCTGTGATTTTAGTCTCTCTCCAGTACCTGCCTTCCTTTTATCTCTCTCCTATACCTCTCTTTCTTATATCCATCGTCTGTACCTTCATCTCTTCTAGCTGCCTTTCCCACATTTATTGTTCCAATATGGCTCTTCTGCATCCCTCATTACCTTTTCATTTGGAGTTGTTGTTAAAGAAGTGGCCTATAAAATAATAGGATTACATTTATAGTAATGTAACAAGTTACATTATATTATAATGCTATCATTAATGGAGGATATGACTTGTGTGTTTGTTTATTTTTTGCTTTATTTGTGGTGAATAAACAGATCCCAGTATTCAATAATATTGTGTCCCATGAAATCAGATCAAGTTGGAAAATCCTTTCTTTTTTCAGCTCAATGAAGTGGTTTGGGTGCCAGGTCCCTCAGGTTTTAACCCTTCACATGCAAAGATAGCAGTTTTAGAGAAGCAGGGTTAATCCAACCTCTAGTGGCTGTCGAAACTCGCATCCATCGCGCAGAGCGCCCATAGGAAAGCTTTGAGAAATGCTTTCCTATAGACAGTTTGAATGGGCGCGCGGCACATGCACATTCCGCTCCACTCGAGAGCTGACGTCGGCGGGGGAGGAGAGGTCACCAGCGCTGAGGGAGCCCGGCGCTGGATAAAGGTAAGCTGCTGAAGGGGTTTTAACCCCTTCGGCATCACAGGAGGGGAACCCTGAGGGTGGGGGCACCCTTAGGGCACTATAGTGTCAGGAAAACCGCTTTGTTTTCCTGACACTATAGTGATCCTTTAATAACTACACATGACTAAGTAGATCTTAACTAACTTTCAGTGACATCATCAGATAAATTTAATCTGTAAAGTATAGCTGTGAGGGTACTAAAGCAATGCCCATTACACATGTAATAGTAAATCTTAGTAATTTTATAGCAATATTTTATTATAACAGCAGTGCTAGCATAAATCAGATGGACTCAAATTTGATTTAGAATGTTAGCTTGGTGACCCATTCAATAATTGTGATATTATATGTACTAAAAGAAATTATGTAAAACACCTTTTATTACAATCTTCACTTTGTCATAATGACCCCCGTTGCATTGGAACAGGCAATCTACAGCGAGTATCTTATTGTGACATGACTAGTATGTGCCTGTACCATCCGGAATGAGACAGCATCGAAAAAGACTTAATGTGACAGTAAGGACATCGGAAAAAAGAGACAGCACAGAGAGAGGACTAGTGTAATAATACTATAATGAAAGAAAGAGTCTGTGCAGAAAGGAAAAATGTAAAAATACAGAGAGAAGAAATTAGATAGTTACACAAGAGGTGAATTGTTACCAAGCAGAGAGACAGGGAGAAACAGTATAAGATGTGTAATGTGAAATCACACAGAGCAGAAAAAGAGTGAGTACCCCAGACAACAATCACCCACAACTCTCTGCAACATTACTCCTCTCTATATTTTCTCTTTCATTCTATCTGCTCTGGATTACCTTCTATGGACACAGTTCTCCTCTCTCTTTTGTGTCACTTTCCTTCTTATTGTATTATCAGATTTATCCTGTCTCTGTAATATCTGTTTGTCTTTGCTGTCTCATCACTCATCACCCTACTGTCTCTCTGAATTGTCACTTTGCTTGTCTCTCTGTACAGTCTTCTCTTTGTACTGTCACGTCTTCTCTCTCTTTGCCGTCACATAGCCCATCTCCCTGTTCTCCTTTCTTTCTTTGCTGTCAATTCTTTTTAATCTCTCTTGTCGCTGTTTTTGTTTATTGCTTTAATCACATAGCTGACAAACCTTCCCAGGTTATAATAAAGGATGCACTCATTTTCCTACCTCATTAAAAGCCTTTTTTTCCCTAGAATGGTATTTGTATACAGTCACATCCCAGTGTGCTTGAACATGCAAAGAGACAAAAATGTTCTGCATCACAAGTAGGATATTTACCTGAGTGTGACGCATTTAATAAATGAGCTGTAGGAATTTATTGATCAGAGATGACTGCATTGATTATACAACAAACAGTGCAAGACACACAGACTGACAATAATAGTTCCAGCTCTGTAACTAATCATACGGATAGGGATTCACTGAATCAAGAATTAACAAAGAAAAATAGAATTTTATGCCAAAATAGCCAATATGGAAATATTCTCCAGTACAGCTATATACCAGCTTGGATTGTTTGAGTTTATTATAGTAAATAAATACACTTTTAGATGCTACATAGATTTTCTTTGTCTTATTGCCTTCCCACTAAATGCCATTCTCACTCATGAAAATGGTAACCCTATATCCAGAAAGCAATGTCAGCAGGCACAGACAGCAAATCCCAACCCGCTCAGTCAAATTACCTAAAGGTCAATGAAAGGAGTTCAGCAGATGTCAGAATCCTGGCAAACAGTGAACCTGCTTACCTTGAAAAAGATAAGTCACAACTACAAAATCTGCTGCAAGCTTCAGTCATATTAACTTTAAAGAGTGTATCGACTATAAAAGAGGTTAGATTTCACACTTTGATATGCAGGTTTTCAAAGCTAACATAAAACTAGTGGAATTCCAAAGACACCAGTAGTCAGGCTATACTGCAGATGCGTTTGTCACAGGAATTAAAACAATTATTATTTTTTTAAATGAAAAAAGCGTTTGAGAGAAGGGTAAAGCCTAAAATATTTTGCATTTGCATTAGGAACAACAGTGCTGATGAGTCAAAGCTCGGTGAAAAGGAGAGACAGACATGCCATAGAATAGTTGTTAAATGTCGTAAAGGTATATCCTTGAAAATATCACGGATTTAAATCCTGGGGGATCAATTAATAAAAATCTGCTAAAGTAGACTTTACACTGTCATTTGGACAACCCTTTATTAATGCCAAATTATGCAGATACACACCTGTTTTAAAAAGCATACAATCAGAGCCACTGAGCAGCAGAAAAGTGTATTATGTTCTGATGAATCATTTTCTAGAATAAGTCTAAGTTTAGAGAAAGAAACTCGTACAAAGCATGTCATCTTAAACAGAGTGAGGCATCATTAATGGTACTGGCTGTGATCCCATAGGAGTCAGTAGTTCTGATGTCTGTACTGCATCATGGTCATGTATATGGCTATATATAATAGAAAATTAGATCATTTTACAGGACCAGGAGCCACCACTCATAATACAGACACTGTTATTGTTTGCTCACCATTCAACAAGTTCAGGTTCAATGAACACAAGGATGAAGTCAACTCTTATTATTGGCTTTGGAGAGATCTTATAACTCTCTCCAAAGAAAAGGGATAAAGTAAAACGATAGATTAGAATATATAATAAAATCAATAAGGGTCAGGGGGAGAGGGGGAGATATTTATGATGACTAGCGTACCATGGCCTGAAATATAGAAACACTAGCAAAACTATAGAAGGCAGGTACATGTCTGAAATATAAACAAAAAACCTCTTATTCGTGGCTACCTCAAACTCCAGATCTAACATTACAGCTTTACATAAATGCCCAACTCCTGAACTGGAGGCTTTTAGCCTTGAAGAATGATGTGGTATCTCACATTGTCCTCCATTGATGATAAGCAATTTGTATTACATTTTGACATTTCTACTATTTTCCATGATTTTTCAGTTAAGAAGCTTGTTTTTAATAAATGTTCCTTACAATAACAGCAAAGGTTTTTATTCAGTCTGCAGAATACATTTATATAATTGACTATACTTAAAGGAGGTATCTTATTACCTTAGTGTAACAATTCACATGTTATTTCTGAACAGGAAAGGTAGCAAGTCTTAGTCAACTACTAGAGGAAAAACATGTTTTAAAAAATCCCTTTACCATATCTCAAAAATGGAAGATTATACTAGCTTTAGTGTACTAATAATCTTAATTTAAAAAAAAATTTTTTTTAAATTCTTTATTTAACATTTGGCAATGACATAACAATCAATCTGCCGCACATATATTACACACTTTCCCGCTGGTTACATTGCTATTGAAAAACTCAGCGCACCGGGCCCCGACCCCAAACCCCCAGCTCCCGCTCCTCCAACCAAGCCCCAGGGTCGTGCACTTTGCTCCGAGTCTTTGGCTTGTATGTGCGTCCACTTGGCTCTTTATCAGTCCCTTCCCATGTCAATGCCACTTTACACAGAAGTCCAACTTAACATTAGTAAACCAGAAAGAATGAAGTTGTCTCCATCCCCCTTACAGAATCATCTCATAGTCACCCCAGGCCTCTGGACCTCCCATTCCATCCCCACCCCCATCGACTCCCCTGGGGAAGAACGCTATTCCGTGGGCCAAGTTCCATCCTCGGTCCTGTCAACCTCCCTATAGCAGCCCGGCAGATGGAGAGAAGGTCTCCGCTGCTCATCTACCACCCGGTCTTCTTGCTTGTGGAGAATATGTCTGTGTATTTGGCTATGTCCCTCCCCAAGGCCCCCAAACTGGGACACCCCAAAACCTTTTGCCTACACCATCTGTATTGGACCTGTTCCATCCTCGGTCCTGTCAACCTCCCTATAGCAGCCCGGCAGATGGAGAGAAGGTCTCCGCTGCTCATCTACCACCCGGTCTTCTTGCTTGTGGAGAATATGTCTGTGTATTTGGCTATGTCCCTCCCCAAGGCCCCCAAACTGGGACACCCCAAAACCTTTTGCCTACAACATCTGTATTGGACCTGTGGTGACTAACCTAACCTTCCGATGGAAAACAGAAAAGCAAGAGAAGAGTAGGATAGCGAAGAAACAGGGAAGAAAGGGGGAGGCGGGCGGGGGGTAAGGGGGGGAGCACACACTAGGCTCCACCCCCCCACGGCCCCAAGGGGGAGCTCACCCATGGCTCCCAGACCCTCTGAAAGGCCGGTAGGGTGTCTCTTATTCGAGCTGTCAAATTGTCCATAAGATGCACTTCCTTAATTCTAGACAGAACTCCGCCAATCGTGGGGGCCGTCTGTTTCAACCAATTTGCCGCTATGGCTCTCCTTGCTGCCAGGGTGATTTTATGCAGGAGCTTCTGTTCCCTTCGGGTCCACCCCTCTATTGCCCTGCTCAGTAGGTAGACCCACGGGTCTAATTCCGGGGCCCTGGAGAATACCTGAGTTATCACCTCCCTAACTTGCTTCCAGAATTTACCTATCACTGGACATTCCCACCACATATGCTTATAAGTACCCTTGGCCCCGCACCCCCTCCAGCACAGGTCCGTGGGGGTCTTCCTCATGTGGTACAGTTGAACAGGGGTGGTATACCAATGCAGTATCGTTTTTACTGACTGCTCCTGCATTGTAACACAAACCGAAGAGGTATGATTAGCCTCCCATATTTCCTGCCACTCCACCCCCTCAAGTTCTTCCCCTAGATCCCTTTCCCATTGCGTTATGTATGTGAGGTGTCCCCACTCTCTAGTCTTGGTACAAATATGCTTATAAAGGAGCGTGATCAAGCCCTTAGGCATACGTTCCCGGAGGCATATGCCCTCAAAGAATGTCAGTTTCTGTTGCGCTGCTGCTTGAACGTGTGGGTGCTTTGCGTAATCTTTGATCTGTAGATAGCGGAAAAAGTCAGCTGGGGTAAGATGGCCTAATTGTCTCAGGGACTCGAACGAAATGAACTCTCTACCCTGAAAGAGGTGGCAGATGCGCTGGAGCCCTACCCTCTCTAAGTTCCGGTAGTTCCTGGCTGCCATGCCTGGGGGAAATTCTTTGTTACGCAAAAATGGCATAAGGGGGGAGGGAGTCGAGGCCAAGCCGAATCTTAATTTTAATAATGACAGGAGGCGAGTATTTTGCATAATCTTCCTTTACTACTCCATAGCAGCAAAGACATATAGAGAAAAAAAGGGAACCAATCAAAGACCAGCAGAGAGTATAAGATACGCCTTCCACTGAGGCACTTCCTCTTGGTAACGGCGGCATCACAAGTCACATGATCAACTGAAGAACCATAAGAAATAACGAAGACAATTCAAATTCCAGGAACGATGAAGAACGTCTGGATTAATTCAAAACTTGGAACAATGAATATCCTTGTATGCTTGATGTAGAAGATCTCTTTTAAGCTGAAAGATACCGAGAGCGTTTTAGTGATATGAAATGTAAACTTGAACAATATGAGTAACCCCACATCAAAGGTGTGCAATAATTCGGTACTATCACAATCTATCGTGATCTATAAAATTTAACCTACGTACCATAATATAGCTACCTAATATAGAATATCATTACATATATCAACTATATATAAAAAAACAACCCCAACTTTTCATCTAGAGTGAATAGAATCAATTACATAGTCACATATTGATAACATACATCACCTACCTGGACCTGGAGATGGGAACCCACCTGAATGGGAGAAAATTCAGTAGGGGGAGAAAATACTCGCCTCCTGTCCTTATTAAAATTAAGATTATTAGTACACTAAAGCTAGCATAATCTTCAATTTTATCATGACAGGAGGCTTCATAGTTTGCATTTTTAGCACTAAGGTAATAGAGAGAAAGCGGCAATGGAGGACAGGTGAGAGTAAAGCCTCCAAAAGGTGGGTTCTCATCACCAGTCTGCCGAGAGCAATATATCTGATAAGGAGGCCCCAGCTGTGAAGGCGGAAGAGGCCGCCGCACTCTGAACCGAGTGTGGGCCGAAGGAAGGGTCACTCCTGGCAAAAGATAAAAGCCATCGTACCCAGCCGGTCAAGATGGTAACTGAGATTTGCCCATGTGGCTTAACATAGGACACCAATAATTGTCGGGAAGAAGTAATTGTAGCATGGCCTTAGCTGGACCACGTAAAGTTGGGTTCCGATGGAAAAAATGGGTAAAAAAAACAACGTTGAGTCCATCTTGTACGTCGTGACACCCAAAGAGTAACAGCTTCCGGAGAAAAACGAGAATGCCTCTATGTGGCATGGTCGAATGTCCGAAATCCAACCAATTGACCCGTGAATTCTAAGCTGAGAGGTAACACTTTCTCGTTCCAGGGGCCCGTGAGCCCCAGAGTATATCTCTAGCCATTGACGATAAGTCATCGGTGCATCAAACACCCCGAAAGACTCCAAGCCACTAAAGAGAGATGTCCTTCATGTAGCATGGGATGAGGGTTACCCATGAAATCCGTATCATCTAATCGTCTGTTAATAGCGGAGGGTCCTGGTATGACAGTGCGAGGAGATCTGGGGACCAAAGTTGACTCTGCCACCAGGGCGTCACCAGGGGGCTTGCCACTTCCAGAGATCTGATGTGGTAAACCACTCTCGCGATCATTGCAAAGGGTGGAAATGCATATCCCCTTCGGTCGGTCATGCCTGCAGTAATGCGTCTACCACTGCACCCTCCAAGGTCTGGTAATCTGCTGTAGAAAATTGGTAGTTGGCAGTTGGTGCTTGACGCGAAAATTCGATCGTCAGCGGACCTCTCAGGTTGTTCAGTGTTGCCAATATGTGTGGAGCTAGGTGCCAATCATTGTTATCCATCCAGTGTCGAGAGGTTTCCCCTGGAAGATGTTCTGCCATACATGTGGTATTGCATTGTAGGCAATAGTCGAAGATTTCCTTTGTAAGGTGCGTCAGTGTCTATGAACAAATGCCACCTAAGTGGTTGATGTGACGAACTGCGGAAAAATTGTCCATGAGTAGCAGGATACATCAAATGGATCTCCCTTTGATTAGATTTCGAATAGCTGAGGTGCTTGCCAACAATTCAAGGCATGTATACCGTCGAGCCACCATCGAAGTTCATGTCGGATTTCTTACGTCATGGGTATCGGTGAAAGAAGGTGGTTGCAATTCTGGTCGGAGAGTAGAATGTCGTCCAGGTAAGCCAGGCATCGTATGCCTTGACCCCATAAGTGAGCCATCACTGGTTTCAGAAACTTTTGTAAAACACCGTGGTGCCGAACTGAGCCTGAAGGGGAGGCAGGTGAAATGCCATGGTGTCCCGTTCCAGAGGGACCATAAGGAGGGATGACTGCCATTGTCTACTGGTAAAGGCAGGTAAAAGTCTTTAAGTCCAGGTGGGTAAACCAGTCTCCTCCTTGCCAGAGGTGCCGCATTTGATGGATACTTTCCATCTTGAAATGGTGGTATGTAAAAATGTTTAACCAGGAAAGAGACATTCAGATATTTTCTGGTTTCCAAGTGCATCCTATTGATGTAACTTTTACCCAATTTAATGGTATTCATTTTATCTACCTTAAAGAGCTAAAGGGCTGTGTCAACCCTGCTGGGGAATTGAACTTGTGACCCCCAAGGGTTAAGTAGATTCTGACTAAACATTGGCCTTTCATGAAAGGCTCACTGAATAATTTCCTCGTGCCTGTGAGCCCAATTCTTTAGTGCCAAGGTTTACCAATTTGCCATCAATTCAGAATAAGGCTGCCCAGCATCTCTCCGAAAAGAGGGCCACATTTGCGCTGCCCAGGAAGCAAAACCTCTCTGGGTCCACTCCAGAACATTGTGCGCCCGTCGCGCGCGTTTTCTGCTGAAAGGAGTCAGCCTGGGTGTATGCCTCAGCCGTTAGGGTCAGAACCCGGGCGAGTGGCCTGTAAGCATCGAGGAGCTTATCCTGGGCTCCCTTTTACCCTTTCTCGACCCCTTTCCTTGGGTCTCTACCCCCTCGTGCCATGAAGGTCAGCGTCATCTAGTCATATTCTGGGGTATGGGCGACCTTATCAGATTGCACTCTGATCTCAGCCGCTTGTGGACCTCCTTGTACAGTGCCTTCCATAGCCAGACTGCATGTGTCCAATCTCCCAAGCGTGGGTGGCGAATATTTCTCGGGTCAAACAGCGTTGGCCCGTGGTGTAAAAAAAGAGCTCACCATCTGGCTGCGCCAAAACCAGCTCTTCCTCCACATCACCCACATGCTGGGGCTCACCCAGAAAGGACTCATTTACAAAGGAGTTGGGACCCCAAGTCTCATGATCAGAATGGGTATCTTCTGCTTGCCACTCATCGAGAAACGATAGTGATGGTGGGACCTCCTGCTCCTCGTTCGAGGAAGCATCATATGTTGGAGGGTTTACAGGCCATGTATGTTTTCCCTTCTTTAGGGTAGTTTTACCCTTAGCGGATTTAGATTTTTGACCCTTCGGCTATCCAGTGGCACTTAGCAGGGCGGCCTTACTCCTTGGAAGAGGAGTCGGACTCCTCTGAGACGTCTCTCTGTTGGGAGCGTTTAGCGGGCCCTTTGGTTGCATCTTGAGTGGTTGTAACACTTTGGCTGAGGCCTTCTCCACAGAAGTGGCAATTGCCATGTTCATTACTGCCTGGAGGTCTGACAGCATCTGAATCTTCCATTATTAAAGTCTTTCATTATTAACACCCCTTAAACTTGGGGCTCACCCAATAGATTTGTGAGTAAAAAGGCAAATTGGTAGCAGGGACTGCTAGGGATTATGGTGGTCAAGAATGCGGCCCATAGTAATGTATCTATTGGTAATGCTGGGGGTCAACCAGGTAAAAGGAGACTAAAAGCACAGCTCCACTCAGCAGCGGTACATGGGGGCTAACCCCGAGCCGGGTTACTAGGTATAACCCTGACCGGCTGAACCCCCCCTAGGTTAATACTAACCTTGACACGTCCCTGTATCAGGTAAGGTGAATAGAGGCCAATTTCTGCACGGATTCCAATATATATATCTGTAATAACTTGGCTCATCCAGTAATAATAAAACTTGCAGGAGTATACCCCACAGGGAGGTTCAGTGGCACAGACAGGCCAATCATAGTAGCTGAAACAGTGACAGATCAAATAACCAATATTTTCCAGCAAGGTAAGGTACCAGGGTGTGTAACAATATGATGTGGGGGCTCACCCCAAATAATATTAGCAGAGAAGTATTCAAGTAAAAGCAGCAGCTAGCATAAGCTAGGGTACATTTATAAATCAGGGGCTCACCCCTGTTTAATTGCCATCAACCAGCAAAGGGTTAAATGGCCACTGCGGATCTCCCTTCCAACAAATAAAAAGACCAAAGAGAGAAAAAAAACATCTAAAACCCAATAACAAAACAACAACAAGAATAATCCACCAGGAACACAGTACATCCACAGGAAAAGTGTTGCGGGACCTAGAAGGCTAGTCTTCAGAAAGAAGTTGTGGGGACAAATACCCTTCAGGATATCACTGGGTCCTACAGGAGGACCAACTGAAGTCCTGTATGCATTCCTGAAGTTGCAAGCTGTCAGGGGGGTGGTGGTGGTGTTGGGGACGGCCACCAGCAGTCAGTGTGTCAGAGGTAGCAGGACAGGAAAAAGGGGAATGTGCTTGGTTCAAGGTTGGGAAAATGGGGTCAAGGGCATGAGAACCCTCAGACCCAGAAGCATTCAAATTTTGAGAATCAACCCAAGCTCAATCCCAGATGTCCTCTGTCTCACTGGATTTGGACTTAGGAAGCTTTTGGGTAAAGGATTTGGGTAACCGGCAATGGGACCGTAACTGGTCGGCATGTCATCTGGTAATGGAACCATCTTCCAGGAGAACTCTGTACATCTTGGGACCCAAAGTTTCCACAATTGTGGCAGGGAGCCACAGGGTGTTGGAGGATCCATAAGATCGGGTCCAGACCTCTGGATGGACTCTAAAAATGGGAGACTCTTTAGAGGTTACCATCTTTTCTTGGGAGTGCAATACATGGTCATGAACAGTTTTAAGACTACGCATTTCCAAAGCAGTCCATGGCCATCAGCCTAGAAGAATTTTAGCTGGTGTTGTACCAGTTGTAGCATTTGGTGTTGTTCTGTAAGCGAAGAGAAAAGAATCTAACTTCTGAGGAGATATGGACCTCAGGCTAGTTGAAGCCACTGTGGCCTTGAAGTAGTTCTTGAAAGTTTGCACAAACCATTCTGATTGACCATTGGTCGCTGGGTGGGGCAAATACCCTTCAAATGAACAGGTAGAGGCCAGTTTGCGAATAGCCACCACATATGCTTTAATATCATCCCCTGATTGCTGCTGCTGTTGGTAAAAGTGGAATCTTTCTGCAATTTCCAGTGGTTTGGGCTGGAAATGATCCTCTAATAGTTTTAGCAGTTCCACCAGTGTTTTGCTTGCTGGTTTATCAGGGAACAGAAGGTCTCTTACAGTGTCATATGTTTTAGCACCCACCAGTGTCAAACTATCTGCCATTCAGGGGGTATGGTGTTTGCACTGAAGTAATGCTCTAATCTTTTAGTTCAGGAGCTCCAGGAGCTCTGCTCCCCATCAAACTCACATAATGTGCTGTGGGAATATTAATGGGATAATAATAGTAACAGTTGAGAATTGCCCACTATTTCAATTCTCAGATCCCAAAGAACGTTTATCGTGTTAAGTGGAATGTATTTCATATAATTAATATCACAATGTATAAAAATAGATTTTATTTATGATAACCAATAATTAATAATAATATATGTAACATGCATGACAATAATCAATGAATATTCAGTATAAAATGGTATGCAATACAAAGGAATGGGTATTACGTTTCAATGGCTAAAAAGCATTTTCTGTCAAGACTTTATTTATGACTATCTTTCACAGACTTAAAGTGAAAGTTTTCACAGCGAAGAACAGAATTCCTCAGAGTGCAGCGTAATGTCGTAAAGTTTAGCCGACAGTTAGAATAACCCTTTCAATGCTGGCTAGATCTCCTAGGTAGTTAAGATCTACGCTTATGTATTTTTAAATAAAATAACATTTAAACCAGTTTAAATTCATTTTCTTAAACCATCCAATAAGAGAGTCTAATATGTTATATAAGCAGATTTTTAATTTGTCTAAAAGATATCTATCTTAATTTAGAGCAAATCAATACACCTGGATAAAAACAGCGGTATGCTAACACGTGATAATATCACATCAATATATAATTATTCTTAATTCCACCTGCAGAATGGAATGTTTATAACTATATATTCTTAGTTAACTAAGATTTCTTAATATGGAAATCTGACCGTGCTTTATCCAGTCATATATAATGCTATTAATACATTTTAATTAATTTAATTTAATTAAATGAAACCAGTATAATTACCAGTTGAGTAGATATTTCATCCGATTGGTAGTCTCTCTGCATGGAGGTGTTGGTTAGAAAGTCAGTAAATTCTAAGTGTTAGAGTTTTAGGAGTAGAGTGTTAGTCTCAGATGTTGTCCGAGTTGGAGTCCCCAAACTTCCAATTCCTCTCTCCTCTCCTTTGCATATCTTGCATCTGCCTCCTTCGTCTTTCTATCTTCCCTTTGTCTTAACTTTTAAAGGGCCATACTCTCTGTACGTCATCAGTTGATAACCCAATAGAAGCACTAGAGGTGTGGTTATCTTCCAGATCGCAAATTAGTTATTTGGTCTGTAGAGGGCAGTCTTGTCCGACTAAACATACCTATCCAGGAAAGAGTTAACTTTTCCTGGTGGCTATTTTGACGTCATTTTGGCCTATCTAGATAGTGGCTATAACTTACGTATCCTTCAAAGATCAAAGGGTTTCTTAAATTTTGTCCAGACTTAGCGTCTGCAATTCCTGCCATAATTTCTGATATGACAGATCATGAACTAAGTTTACCCTTTTCCATACAATGGTACCTTATATATATAGACAGTTAAATATTAAATTATTTAATCTTCTCTGTCACAATTGTCTGGGTTTAGATTTGATTATATTCTTCTTATCACTTGTTTATACTATGCTATACATTCCTTAGCTCTGGCAAAGAGGCCAGTCTTACAGAAAGAAATCTAGTGTCTTTTTGTTAACTTGAAATAACAAAATGGAGTCTGGTCTGTTCAGAGTGACTCAGAATATACCCTTTTAGTTTCTATCATAGCACAAAATGTCTGCCGATATAAATACTCTGACAGTGCCTATCCAAACTCACACAATGTACCTGTCAGTGCCATATCCTAGCTGTCTGCTTTATGGCTGGCTGCTCTGTGGCTGGCAGTGTGTAGTGAGATTACCTCTTGTTATTTTCTAGTGCAGGCTTGGTAGGGCCTTTGTACATCCCACCCTCGTCGCCACTGTTATGGTCCTGACTGCGTCACATATGAGACCAGTAGTTTCATACAACCTTGCTTTATTGCTGAACATTTACTTTATAATCAGTCTTATTATAACTGACAGGAACACATGAGTAAAACATCCTCTGTGCAGCACTGTATCACACTCACTGACTTAACATGGCTGCCATGCTCTCTGACCTGTGTGTTATAACACTAGTTAAAGTGAGAGGGAAGTGAGAGGGCAGTGTCCTACATTCCAGGTATAACACGGGAAATCTGTCGAACGGTCGCTTGAAATAAAGCGAACAGAGACAGAACAGTAATACAGGAAAAAACTGAACAGAGAAGAAAACGAATACAGAAAACTCGCGGACGAGTACATTCGCAAAACGAACAACCCAAAGGGAAACTACTGAATGCTGAGGATGTACGCGAATGCACGCACCCGTGTGAATGCCTGATAGAAGATACAAACCGACGACTGTACATAGATATACGCATTCAGTAGATTGAAAAGGACAGAATAGGCGAACGCGGGCGCACGTTGATAGCGCACAAACGCAAAAGCCTGACAGGCGGGAAATCATAAACCATCATTGCATTAAATTTTGTAAGTGCTAAGGATTCTATTTAAATTTTTTGGTACAATATTATTACTTATAATTTCTTAAGTGCCATCATATTACACTGCATGGTACAACTGAGTATATAAGAGAAACAGAGGATGGGCATAACGGAGACAGTGTAAGAGTATAAGTGGGGAAATCAGTGTAAGAGCAATAAACATTATCTGTATCATAGGCAAGCACTGCACTGTATTAGCAAGACTTTCGGCAATGATTGTGTCAGAGTAGGGACAGTAAGTGAATGATGGCATATACAGTAATGATGGATTCAGTGTAGGTGCAGTAATGAATGGTGGTATATATAGTAATGATGGATTCAGTGTAGGCGCAGTAAGTGAATGACGGCATCTACAGTAATGATGGGCTCAGTGTATGAGCAGTAAGTGAATGATGGCATATACAGTAATGATGGATTCAGTGTAGGTGCAGTAAGTGAATGGTGGTATATACAGTAATAATGGATTCAGTGTAGGTGCAGTAAGTGAATGGTGGTATATATAGTAATGATGGATTCAGTGTAGGTGCAGTAAGTGAATGATGGCATATAGAGTAATGATGGATTCAGTGTAGGCACAGTAAGTGAATGATGGCATATACAGTAATGATGGGCTCAGTGTAGGCGCAGTAAGTGAATGGTGGCAAATACAGTAATGATGGATTCAGTGTAGGCGCGGTAAGTGAATGATGGCATATACAGTAATGATGGGCTCAGTGTAGGTGCAGTAAGTGAATGGTGGTGTATACAGTAATAATGGATTCAGTGTAGGTGCAGTAAGTGAATGGTGGTATATATAGTACTGATGGATTCAGTGTAGGCGCAGTAAGTGAATGGTGGTATATATAGTAATGATGGATTCAGTGTACGCGCAGTAAGTGAATGATGGCATATACAGTAATGATGGGCTCAGTGTAGGTGCAGCAAGTGAAGAATGGCATGTACAGTAATGATGGGCTCAGTGTAGGAACAGTAAGTGAATGATGGGCTCAGTGTACGTGCGGTCACTAAATTAAGGCATTTGTATTACAAGTGAGTGAGTGGATTTACACTAATGACTAGGTCAGTGTATGGGCAGTAGGTGAGTATATAAGAGAAACAGAGGATGGGCATAACAGAGACAGTGTAAGAGTATAAGTGGGGAAATCAGTGTAAGAGCAATAAACATTATCTGTATCATAGGCAAGCACTGCACTGTATTAGCAAGACTTTCGGTAATGATTGCGTCAGTGTAGGGACAGTAAGTGAATGATGACATATACAATAATGATGGATTCAGTGTAGGCGAAGTAAGTGAATGATGGCATATACAGTAATGATGGATTCAGTGTAAGCACAGTAAGTGAATGGTGGTATATATAGTAATGATGGATTCAGTGTAGGCGCAGTAAGTGAATGACGGCATATACAGTAATGATGGGCTCAGTGTAGGCACAGTAAGTGAAGAATGGAATATACAGTAATGATGGGCTCAGTGTAGGAACAGTAAGTGAATGATGGGCTCAGTGTACGGGCAGTCACTAAATTAAGGCATTTGTATTACAAGTGAGTGAGTGGATTTACACTAATGACTGGGTCAGTGTATGGGCACTAGGTGAGTATATAAGAGAAACAGAGGATGGGCATAATGGAGACAGTGTAAGAGTATAAGTGGGGAAATCAGTGTAAGAGCAATAAACATTATCTTTATCATAGGCAAGCACTGCACTGTATTAGCGAGACTTTCGATAATGATTGCGTCAGTGTAGGAACAGTAAGTGAATGATTACATATACAATAATGATGGATTCAGTGTAGGTGTAGTAAGTGAATGATGGCATATACAGTAATGATGGGCTCAGTGTAGGTGCAGTAAGTGAATGGTGGTATATACAGTAATAATGGATTTAGTGTAGGTGCAGTAAGTGAATGGTGGTATAAATAGTAATGATGGATTCAGTGTAGGCGCAGTAAGTGAATGGTGGTATATATAGTAATGATGGATTCAGTGTAGGTGCAGTAAGTGAATGGTGGTATATATAGTAATGATGGATTCAGTGTAGGCGCAGTAAGTGAATGATGGCATATACAGTAATGATGGGCTCAGTGTAGGAACAGTAAGTGAATGATGGGCTCAGTGTATGTGCAGTCACTAAATTAAGACATTTGTATTACAAGTGAGTGAGTGCATTTACACTAATGACTGGGTCAGTGTATGGGCAGTAGGTGAACACGTTTAAAAATGTATATGGTTGTAGAAGTCAGCCTCTACCTTCCTGGGTGAATCTTAGAGTCTTATCCATTCTCTCCCATTCTCCTCTCCTGCACTCCAATCTCCCAGGCAGTCCCCCTCCCCCCTCTGTCCCTTGTTGCCCCCTCTCTATCTTTCTCCCTCTCTCTCTCTCAATCTTCTCTCTCCCCGGCAGTCTCCCCTGTCTCTCGTTCTCCCTGGCAGACCTCTCTCTCCCTATCAGCCCTCTCTCTCTGTCAGTCTACTTTCTCTCCCTTGCAGACCTCTCTCTCTCTCCTCCCTCCCTACCATTCTCTCTCCTCCCTCCCTGACTGTCCTCTCTCTCCTCCCTCCCATACTAGTGGATCTCAGGAGCTGTCACAGGCTTTGTGGTGCTGAACAGACGCGGCCGACAGAAGATGCCTGGAGCTGGGATTGGCCATCACTGAGCAGTCTGCGGCACAGGCAGGACCGGGAGGACATGAGCGACACCAGCAGCTCTCTCCTGCCGGCCGGGGAGAGCAGGAGAACCCACCATAGACACCAGCTGACACACGAGACTGACACCAGTTTCAGGAGGCCTCTCTGTCACCCCAGAGAGAGCGGGTTAGGGGGCAGCAGGAGGCGCCAGTCCCCATGCACAGAGGAGAGCCCCCCAGTAGCCAGGAGAATCCCACCACACGAAGGGATCAGGAGGTCTAGACACCCAAGCAACCCACACCACCACCAGCACCCCAGCAGCCACCATAGGCATCCCCCCATTCATCCCCAGCATGCCTCCACTAACTACCAGCACCATAGCACCTCTCCTGACCACGGTCACATCCAGCACCACCCCAACTTCCAGAGCCATCACCCCCACACCCCCACTCACCACCAGCCACATCTCAGCCAAAACCAATACCCCCCAGCTCATCAGCACATGGCACCCCACAGCCATAGACCTCAATCTTCTAGTCCAAAACAGCAAGTCCCCAGCCCCAGGCATCATACCCACAACTCCAGGGAGTACCTACCACCAAGCCCAAGGAATTGCCCACCCAGTCCCAGAGAGCTCCCTCCTAGCCCCAGGCAGCTTCCTCATAGCCCCAGGGAACAGCCAGACTCTGCAGGGGAACAGAGGCTGAAGAGGAAAGAGTCCATGAAAGGGGCAGATGGAGCCCCCACCCAGTCTGCTAAGCCAAGTGAGCTACCCCCAACCAAAAGCAGTGATAGTGACCCTGAAGCTGAACCCCTGTTTGTGGAGCTGCACCCTATCCTCAGCTCTGTGTTTGGCCAGGTGAGTTCCTGAACCCTTCACCTATTTTCCCCCTTTCTATCATATTGTCCACTTTAACTATGCCTGCCAGCTACTAACCTTTTTCTAAAGTGCATCTCTAAATTTCATCTAATTGCTAAACCATAGTTCAGCAAATGTATCAGCATTCCATTCCCACAGACCATCTAACACAGTGAGGGGACATGCAATAACATCATTGTCTGATTTTAAACAATTTAACAATTTAACAATTTAACATTTTAAACAATGCTAGGGTATCACATAATCATATCCCCAAAACACATTAAATGTAACATTTTTAATTTTAATTATGGGCAATCATTAAACAAACTTTATTGATCTGCTACATACAGTTGACCTGTTTTCACACAAATTCACAAACAATCTTTAATGACAGGGTGGACAGAGTGGGTCCATCATAAATGGGGCAGTTATTAAGCATACAAGTGAACCATACAGACTAGGGGTAGGCAACCTTCAGTACTCTGGAAGTTTTGGACTACACCTTCCATGAAGCTCTGTCAATATTATGGCAGTAACAGCATTATGGGAGATGTAGTACACAACATTTGGAGTGGTTGCCTACCCTTGATATAGACCATGAAAAGACCATTGCTTACTGAAACACAGAACAGAAACAGAGATTCTATCCTTAGTGATTCTATCCTCTACCTCCAGATAGTCTTATGCATGTCCCAAGCATTCCGCATTTCATTTACCAAATCCACTGTTACTATTTGATGAATGTTCCTGGTGAAACCCCTTGGGATGCCTACAACCCAGCAACGTGAAACCCATGCCTTTATTACAGCAATTCTCCCTTGTTTCAGTAATTATCTAACAGTTTTCCCAGTAAAGAGGTCACCTAATGCAGTATTGCCATTTGGACAAAATTGATGGTTGATGGTCTAGGATTGGTTTGAAAATCACTGCCTTGAGTCACGATAATGAAGTATGGTGACGTTTGATAGCTGTGATCAATAATTCCAGAGTGTGTACTTTATGTACAAGAATGTCAAATAAAAATGATCCTTTATTATTAATATTATTCAATATTAATGGAAATGAAAGTTAACATTATTAGCTTTCACGAGAGTACATAATATATGCTGACTTTTTTTTTACCTTGCACCATGATTGACTGTTACGTACAGTGTTGTATATTGGATGAAAATGCTATCTTTCCAAAGACACATATATAGCATTCGTGCATAGCATTACCATTTATTTATATAGCACCTACATTGGGCACTATAGTTAAGTAGCTATAGTGCTACAAATGCATTAGGGTGTTTTATAGCAATAATATATATTTGCATTTTTTATAGGGACTGATATATTTTGGTAAATCTTGTTAAATTTTTTGTATGACTATTTATGATGATACCATTCTTATTACAATGTTCTCTTTGTGATGTATTTAACAATGCCTCAAAACACTGTTATATCATATATTTGCACTTTTTTTCCCTCCACTGTGCTCAAGACGTAATAAATTAGATTTCAGACTGCTTTTTTGGTTGCCCTCCTGCTTATAGCTGATTGAAGTATACTAATCTCCCTTATCCTTTCTTCTTTCATAGTACCCTTTCATGCCCCTTCTAGACCAAAAGGATTCACAGCTCTGATCTTTGATGACATTTTGATACATTATAAGTCAGGAATTGTCTGTAACTAGTTGGATTTTACCCTGGAAATCTCACATTTTAGTTAAAACCAGCAACGTTAGGGGGAGAGGGAGGCCAAGTTGGAGACTTTTTCGTTTTAGATATTTTTAGCTAACATTTGGACGATAAATAACTAGCGAATAACCCTGGTAATGTTGAAGGATAAGACTGTGAATATTTCTGGGTCAAATATCAATAAGAGAAGACCAGAAACGATAGATCTTTATCTGCTGTAATATATAAGGCCATTATTCTGAGAGAGTCAGACTATAGTATATGCCGAACAGATAGTTCATTCGACACACATGCCCTTGATTCTCAGTTTATGACTTTCTCCTGTAGAAACCAGAAGAAACCAGTTCATTCTTTTGCGTTTTTTTAAAGATCATTAGCAGGGAAACCCATGTAAATTAGGAGAGCAAGTGGAATAATGTCATCTCATTCGCTCTTATTGACATGTACATTGGATTAAAACTATCTAGACATTCAAATGAATATATATATGTATGTATATAAAATATATGTTAATAATCTGTGAGTTCTAACCTCACAAATACATTACCTCTACCTATATTTCTGAACACAGCAACAAAACATGGGAGATGATTTTTTCGATTACATTCAGAAGACCACTAGCTTAATTTAATTACATTAATCACAACCTGTATTTTTATTGCTACTCCGTAAACCATATAGCTATAAAAACAAACACAATCTTCATAAACCCTTTGTACATCTCCATATAACAACTAAACAGCAAAAGATGACCATGCTTCACACAACATCATGTCACTGCTATAGACAGCTTACATTTTGCCATATAGAAGTGATTAGTGACTCCTAATAACACATCATATAAAAGTCCCCATAATCCCTCTCCTTGGTGGTATACAATCATTTATGCAATACGTGACAGCTTATTTGAAGTTGTCCATCTCCTCAGATTCAGGAACATTTAGCCTTGAAATGAGGATGAGACAAATAGCTTTCAGTACTTAATATAATTCCAAATACTTCATTTACTAATTCACACAACAGCTATCTTTACCAACCACTCCCCTGTGCTGTTTTATACATTATAACGCAATAGATATACTGTATTACTTTACTTAACTGTCTGCCATTTTGTCCACTCAGCAATATTGGGGCTTGGTGTAAGAATGCCAATAGCACATCCTGTCAGCTATGCTTAGATGTGGGTACCTATGTATGAACAAGATGGGGTAGGCGCTACACAGGTTTTTAATAACACCTCACACAACATAATATAGTTTCCAACCTGTTCACTAGGGACATGGGCATGAACTTTGTACTTCGCTGCAGAATATCTTGGTGCATTATGAATAATAATAATAATAATATGAACTTTTACATTTTACTGAGTTTAGATGAAGTTAAATTCTTATGCATGCAATGAGATTTGGATTATTTCCATGCAGTTTTAAGACAGAGCCTTAATAGAAAAATAGAGTATCTTGTTGGCGAATGAGCTTGCAATCTGATAAAACATTCTATCATCATCATGACACAATATGATCAATAATACATCATTTCCCATGCCACAAGTTAAATTAAAATAGGAGAAAAAAAAACAAAACAAACTAATAATGCATCACTGCACAAATAAATGTTTAATCTATGATGTCTATCACTGCCAACCCAGGTTTCTAATGGACACTGTAGGCACCAAAACAACTTTAGTTTAATGATGCAGTTTTGGTGTACAGATCATATCCATGCAGTGTCATTGCCCAATTCTCTGACATTTAGATGTTAAATCACTTTGGTTTTAATGCTCTAGTCACACATCCCTGCATGTGACTTACACAACCTTACTTAACACTTCCTATAATGAGAGATCTAATGTTTAAACTTCCTTTATTGCACAATCTGTTTAATTTAGAGTTTTCTGCTCTGTTAATAGGCTACTAAACCCTGCCGGAGCAATCTGTATTTAATTAAAGTTCAATTTACAGAGAAGAGCATAAAAACTTCTAACGCAAGTTAACATCTGATTGAAAATGAAAGTGTTTTTTTCCATGCAGAATGTGTCAGTCACAGCTAGGGGCGGTGTGCATAAGCAGAAACAAAAGGGATTTACCTCCTAAATGTCAGAAAACTAAGCAGTGAGATTGTAAGGGCATGATCTATGCACCCAAATTGCTTCATTAAAGGACCACTATAGTGCCAGGAAAACATACTCGTTTTCCTGGCACTATAGTGCCCTGAGGGTGCCCCCACCCTCAGGGACCTCCTCCCGCCCGGCTCTGGAAAGGGGAAAGGGTTAAAAACGTACCTTTTTCCAGCGCTGGGCGGAGAGCTCTCCTCATTCTCTCCTCCTCCGTTCCTCCTCCTGGGCTGAATGCGCACGCGCGGCAAGAGCTGCGCGCGCATTCAGCCCGTCGCATAGGAAAGCATTTACAATGCTTTCCTATGGACGCTTGCGTGCTCTCACTGTGAAAATCACAGTGAGAAGCACGCAAGCGCCTCTAGTGGCTGTCAATGAGACAGCCACTAGAGGATTAGGGGGAAGGCTTAACCCATTCATAAACATAGCAGTTTCTCTGAAACTGCTATGTTTATAAAAAAATGGGTTAACCCTAGAAGGACCTGGCACCCAGACCACTTCATTAAGATGAAGTGGTCTGGGTGCCTAGAGTGGTCCTTTAAGCTAAAGTTGTTTTGGAGACTTTAGTGTCCCTTTAATGTACAATATATTGTTAGATAGAATACAGTTACCAACCATGTATACAAATACAGCCTCCTAACTGCTATAATTAATATAATTTAAATTGCAATTGATATAAAGTATCTGTTACTATCATTAACATAAGATCCGTATGAGTGGAGTGCCAAATCAAATTGTCCTATACAGAGCAGATGAGAGAAAGGGTAAGACAAATAGGAAACCTAATCACCTATTAATAAAATACATACAAAATATAACAAAATACCCTTGATCTCTGTCAACCTACAAAATATATTTCTAGAAGATAATATCCTATAATAAATATATCTTCTAATTGAATGACAATATATATAACATGAGAAAAATAGTCACATAGAACAGAAAACTATATAGATAAAAAAAAACTGAATGAAACAGACTTAAATGCAAATAAAAGTCCAGTAAAAAAAAAGTATTATTAACAGTTAAACCCGGTCTATTTTTGTTTCTCCTTTGTGGTTTCATGGGGTTTTGTTCCTCCATATAACTCTCTGATGCCTTCTTTGTTTTCCTCATCTCCCCTTGTCATCTCTTTCTTCCCTCTTAGAATCTCTAATTCTTCTCCAGTATCTCACTTTTACTTTTTATTTTTTATGCCCTACCTCCCCCATTGTATGGTCTTGTTATCCTGCTCCATTTATGGTTTATTAGGTTCTTCTTGTTGCCTTGGTGGCATATCTAGGATCAAACCCACCTTACTTGCTTACTCCCATCATTTTTAGTCACTATTATTCCAGACTGAAGTATATATTTATAACTTTGAGCATCCCTGTCACTCCCGTGGTTCCATTTCTAATAATGGCCTCAATGTAAAGCACTTTCCAAATGACTCAACACTGCTAGAACAACTTTCCAAGTGATTTATCTACAAAAATCCCTCTAGACTTTAATGGTGACTTAGTCATTAATCATTTGGAAAGTTCTTTGAACAGTATGGAATCATTTGCAAAGCGTCTTAAACTGAGGTGTAAGTGGCATAACATTTCTAACCCAAATGAAGTCACCAAATACCCTATGGTTGCCGTTACTGTCCTCTTCATGTGATCTCCTTTAGCCTAACTCTAGTCCTTTGGAGGAATCGTGGCTGAATGTACCATGTGATCTGCCATGTGTACTGATGGTAGTCATAGGCTGCAGTAAGTCAGCTGAGCTGTTACTAACTTGCATGGTACTGCGGATCTCAGGACTCCCTACAGTGGACATCCGTGCCATAGCTGCATTAGCAGTAATTTCATTGGTATGGTTCTATTATTTGTGGTGCATTTTTGCATGTAAATTGAGGAAGGTATAGCTGGCTCATACATGAAGAGTGGACTTGAGTGCTTGAGATTTCAATTTTGTTTTTCTAAAATGACTTGGACATTTTTAAAATGAATCTATAAGGGCCATACCAGTAGAGTCTGATATGGCAATAACCTACGGAGAGGGGAGCGGGGAGGATCAGAATCTATAGGATTCTTCTATAACAATAAGTATAATATGCTGCAGTAGTATTATGGTGGTTGGCGTTTCCCTTTAAGACACTCTAGCCGAAATGTCATCTCTTTAACTTTGTTAAAAGAATCATATTGGAGAAGTTTTGCCAAACCTTTTTATTTGCATTATATATTAATCTAATTGCATATTTCCTTTGTCTCTATGTTTTTCTTACACGCAGAGCCATTACCTAAGTCTATATCCCAGCACTCTGAAACTAGTACACCCATGCAATGTGTAACATGTAACAGTCATGCTCTCTAGTGTGCACTCTAGATATTGCACTCTCAGTACATGTGTTGGAATGTTTCTCTGCTAGCCAGACATTTGCTCTGCAGTATCATTGCCTGTCTGCAGACTGTGCCTTATTAATCCACAGACTGCCACACACATTATGGATCTGAAAGATCAAGGTGCATATAACATATACAGCATATACAGACTCTGCTTTTTCTAATTGGCTGCTCATTTTGTATTTTCAACGGCTGATAGCTTCTTGTATAAATGACAGCCTGCAGGAGGCGATTAAATTAGTTCACCCAACGCATCAAAAGCTTGGAAACATTAATCTTGTTATACCACTTGCAAGAAAGAATTTAAAATTCTTCTGACCTCTGTATCCAAGACAGATTTGACTTTGAAGAGATGAAGGAGCAACATTAGCTGGGTACATGTCTACAGCTGTGTTTTAGTGCAGCTTGGGAGGAGTGTCAAACCTTTCCCTATAAGGATTTTTGTTAATAAAGGATTTGTGTAGCATTTATTTATTTATTTTTAAAGTATTTAGGAATAACACGACTATTGTCCTATACACTTAAGAGGCTACATAAAGAGACATGTTCAAAGTTAAAACCAGTAGAAGTAATAGCACAGCAAGAAAAACACAGTTCTAGGTTTGAGAGACTGCAGGAAAATAAGCAAGCAAATATTATGCAGTAAGAATATACGAGAAGGTAAACACACTGCTAGCATAAAACGAAATAATAAGAAAACAGAGTATTTATATGAATAGGAGAAGACCATGAGAGCATAAGGGAGATCAAGTAACACCAGGCTGGCAGTTCAGCCTGTGTGGTCTAGGCGAGACACAGGCAGCGGTAGAACATGAGCCCAAAGGATCCCAGCTTGGCCCCCCACTAGCCCAGAACTCTGCTCTGATCTAGAACAATGGCCTCACAGCCCAACCCAAGCCCAGCGGCCAACGTGCAACCCCCGGTCTTCACTCGACAGGGCACAGAACAGAGACAGGGCACAAAAGCGATCATGCGCAGGTCAGTACAGAAGATCGGCCACTTCCTCAGACCAAAACGTGCCAGTAGGCCGCCGTGGTAGTCCTCCCAGTCAAGGGAGCTAAATGCAGACTAGAGGCACTCACAGTGTGTATGTCAGGATCCTATCCTGACAACCATGATATTGTTTTATTTTATTACTGGCCCTTTAAGGGAACTTCGTGATCTTCACCTCTAGTGGCCTCCCTAGCCACTAATCTCTTCACTCATTTTAACATCCTCACCTGTATTAACTAATGAGGAGGCTTCATAAGTCTACACTCTGCACACAACAGGGCCTTGACATTGAAGCCAGTGTTCTGACATAGAACTTCTGATCCTGGCTCCTGAAAACATCCTGTATTTATCTGCATCATTTTAATCTGAAGAGACTTACCTGCTTGATCTACCATATTGAAGATCCTTAACTGCTTCAACTGCTGCAACACTGCATGATCCTGTAAGCAACCTGTATTACTTTATACTGGAATCTACTTACCTGTCAACTACTGAAACTCTCCATAATCCATTTAAGCAACCTGAACTATATTATACTGAAACTATTTACCAGCTTTAACTATTTTAACCCTGTATCATCCTGAACCTAACTGCAGTGTGACATTCCACAAATTTACTAATCTACTTGGGAATAACGTCAAACCTACTTGTATATCAAATACTTTACTTCATTTACTTTCAAGATATCCTGTTTGTGGCAGATTGCCTTAATTCTTTATTTTAAGTAAATTGTTATGTCTAAAAAGACAAAGTTTCAACCAATAACCCTGGCAATCGTCTCCTTTCTGACCTGCTGAGGAACATGACAGTGTGCTACAGCTTACCCTTCATATAGAACTGGTATTACAGACTAAAATAACTCAAGATGATGGTTAAATGGCTTAAAATCAGGTTTCCACAGACGAGTGCCCGCAACACGTATCCATCTCGTTCGGCAATCAGGGCCCACCCCAATTTCTTTTTTTTTTCCCTTTGGTTGTATATATCTGGAATATATATTGGAAATAGCAGTAATTCTATTGTTAGGGTTCTATTATTTGTGGTGCTTTTTTGCATGTACATTGAGGAAGGTGTAGCTGGCTCATACATTGATCCAAGATGAAGAGTGGACTTGAGTGCTTGAGATTTCAATTTTGTTTTTCTAAAATGACTTGGACATTTTTAAAATGAAACTATAAGGGCCATACCAGTAGAGCCTGATATGGCACAAACCTATGGAGAGGGGAGCGGGGAGGATCAGAATCCATAGGATTCTTCTATAACAATAGGTACAATATGCTGCAGTAGTATTATGGTGGTTGGCATTTCCCTTTAAGACACTCTAGCCGAAATGTCATCTCTTTATTGGAAATATATATATTTATATTATGAGAACTTAAAAACATAAAAAGCACATTTTCTCATTGTAAAAGATTGTTTTTGAAGTGAATTCCAAGCCAATATATCTTATTAAACAGAACGAAAGAAAAATATCAGAATGCAGCAATAGAAAATGGTAAAATTTGAAGTGACTTGTTTGAGAATCAGAGAATGACAGGAAATATGCATGATGCCAACCAGAGATAGAAACAGCCTTCTAATGAAATATTGAAGGAAAACTAAGGGAATTAAATAATTCTGAATGAGTGGGATGTGTATCTGACTATCCTTAAAAACAAATCGGTAAATTAAACAAAACTAGTATGCAGCATCAGAATAGCAGATGCAATGGGCCAGTTGGTTCTCATCAACTGTCATGAAGAACATAGAAAGCCAGTGCTTGTAGAAAATCACCCATATCATAGTGTCCCTCTTTCTCTGAGTTCATGGATTGTGCAGTAAGAAGTTAAAACGTTTATAAACACATTAAACATGCTAATAGTTTGTAACAGTTGGGATTGCTAATCGGATAAAAATTGGCTTGAAGACAGTGGTCAAAGAGTTGAGGTAAAAGTGTAGTCTGGAGAAAAGATTAGGAGTGATAGTTTTGGGGACAGTTTTCGTTATTATATTCTTTAGTAACATTGCAAATACTTGAAAATCATAGTATAACTTTTCATATATGATTCCACATGGCTGACGTTTCTTTGATTGTTAATAAAATTAATGGGCATTTTAGTTGAGTGAATTTTCAGCTCTGTGTAATCTAAAAAGAATAAATGATGCAGGAAATGAGTAAATAAAATAAGAAATATTCTACAAGAGATGGTTAAAATGGGTGTCCCAGACAAATCTGCAACTGAAGTACATTAATCTTCTTAGGGTACCACTGGAGAGGGCTAGCAATTCATCTGACCTTTGTCTCCCAGACAGACATAAGAGAGGATAAATCACAAACATGAAGCAGTGGCAGGGTATATGTCAACTTTGTACTTAGTTCACTTGATTTGTGTGATCATACTACCAAAATTGAATGTACGGAAAAACTGAATATTGAGGTTTACGCAGGATAGCTGGAAAAAAGTGACAGTTCAATTTTGGATATACGGAAACTGTAATTAGTACCAAGAAAATGAAGTGGCTCTCTACAGTTTATCGATCATTCATAAAATTTCATGTAAAATACTGTGTATAACTCTGAAGCTTTTATTGCCAGAAGGACATCAAATAATAATAATAATATAAAGACAGAAAGATGAAAATCCCTATCATATCACTTGGCCAAGATAACATTTTGGGGCTGACACAATACAACCCTATACAAAGAGCACAAAATAATGTATTGTAAAAGGGACAGAAGAAAAATAGGAAAACATCAGGAAAAAAAAGTAGATGCATAGAAGAGCCTTAAAGCACATGAAGGGTTAAATAGCTTAAATAAGCATTGGATAGACACAATACTGCATTAAGCAAGAAGCAGAAGAAAAAATAAATCATGTCTATTTAGATTAGTTAATGAGCATGCTTGCTGTTCTCAGCTATGAACATCTATGTCTCTATGTGTAAATGCGTTGCAATCGGTGTGGCTTTAAATAATAATGTCTTGTATGAAAAGTGTGCCCTGTGCAGACTAAGAAAAGCAATTAGTATCTCCACATACCTATCCTTTGATTCTTGGTTGGTAAAAGGCAACAAATCACAGGCAAATAGGGAAATCTATAACACAAAATACTATAATGCCCACAGTTTGCCCCAGGAGCAAGCCATGTTATTTTGGAGGAACGTGTGCTGGTGGATATGTCTGTCCCAGCTGCCTTCTAAAGTCAGCTAGCATTAGATTTACAGATTTATTTAGAAGTTCTGAAGGAATGGTGGATGTTCATTGTCAGTGAGTCGCTTTGCTTGACACATTGCTATATTTGAGCTGTGTAATGAAACTTCCCTACGTGTAATTAATCCTGTCCGGTAAATATTTTGTGCTTGCATCCACCATAATGCATATAGATATGGAACAAGATTTGTATGTTGATTAAAAGGTACAGTGGATTTAAAGTGGTTCGAGCAATGCCTGTCTATTTTAATTTAGCTTATTTAGAGAGCAGAGAGCAGGCAAATGCATCAGTATTTAGTCAGAGTGAAATGACAATTACTAGATCTGAATCAATAATAAAAAAAAAAGTTTCTATGTTGCATACTCACCTTTATTTAAGCCCCCCGTCTCCCCCTCCCCCCCACCCCATGCTGTTTACTCAAAGGTTAGAGAATCATCCTTTTTGTTCCATTAAAAGAATTTGGGGGGAGGGGGATTTTGTCACTAATAATGAATTAGCAGGGCTGGCCAGAATGTATTCTCCTCTCCGAGTTGGCAACATATCATAGGGGTGTTAGTTGTACAATAGCGGGAACACCCCAGTATATTGTTAATTTTTTTTTTACATTTTCTAGGTCACTCTAAAACACAAAATGCTACCCACAGCTTTATTGATACCTATTCCTTTATAATGGAGAGAACTGGAATTTGAAGTGTCCAGTTTTAGTGACGTGATATCATTATTTAAGTCTTTCTAATGTCACCAGTGCAAATGCAGAGAAATAAATTCAATATACCATTTATAAACAAAGGCTTGCTCCTATAAAAAGTCTTCCCATATGGCATATAGCTTCTGACACATTAATTCTGGGCCCCAATAAAGGGTCAACAGTATAGTAGATAGGGATAGGCAACCTTTGGCACTCCAGATGTTGTGGACTACATCCCCCATAATGCTCTTACACCCATAATGCTGGCAAAGCATCATGGGAGGTGTAGTCCAAAACATCCAGAGTGCCATAGGTTGCCTATGCCTGATTATTGATATAAAACAGTATTGTGTGTTGTTGTAGAGATTAATTATGACAATTAATTGTGCTACTACACTGAAAATCCATTGGGTTGAAACTGTGGTATGTAATGTATAAATTGCAGCTTAGAGTAATATACAATAAGCAATTTCCTAAATGCCCTATGTGGAATCTGGTAATCCTTTGAGCCCAAGAGGTATGAGATAATTGTAACATGTCAGTTGAGATTGATGTTAATTTTTACATCCAGACATACAGAATTACCGTGTTCAGGGGCAGAATCTGTGCTCAGACCAACTGTGCCTTGTAAGCTACCAAACTCACAAGATCATAGGTGTGCTGTGCTCAGTATATAACATTAGGGTTTGCACCTAGAGAAAAGTACCATAATAACTTCACCTCAAACCATTTTATAAACGTAATAAATATAACATGCTAACCCAAACTCAGTGAAGAGCATCCTAAAAAAAGACCTAAACAGGGTAAGGGAGATACTTGCCCTCAATAAGGTGTGCCTAGACACACCTGCCATGGTACGTTTCTAGCCTTTAGAATGGAAAAGAATCGGCACTATACTCAGCCTCGACAGCCCGAGTGGTAAACGGGGGATTCATATCTAAACCGTTTTCTATTTCAAACGGCACTAGACAAGGCTGCCCACTTTCCCCCCTACTCTACATACTAGCATTAGAACCTCTAAATCAACTAATCAGGGACAACCCAAACATCCATGGAGTCATGCTCAAGGGACGGGAATACAAGCTATCCCTGTTTGCAGATGATATCCTTCTCCCTTTAGAACAACCCCACATATCCCTCCCGAATTTCCACCACCTTCTCACTCAGTACAGCCGCTGTTCCTATTATAAGCTAAATATAGCAATAACGCTAGCCGTAGGAATCAACGTTCCAGCCCAAGATATGATGCAACTAAAAGCCAACTACACATACGATTGGAGACAAGACCATATAAAATTCTTAGGAGTAAACTTTACCCCCACGCCAGACTCACTATTCAAGGCGAATTACCTCAAACTACTTGGCGAAGTCAAAACACTTCTACAAAGTTGGAAGGGGAAATTCATTTCCTGGGCAAGCAGAATAGCAGCTGTAAAAATGGTAGCCCTACCTAAAATCCAATACCTATTCAGAACACTACCAATACAACTCCCGCACAAATACATTCGGGACCTACAGAACGTTATCAATGACTACATCTGGGAGAACAAAAAGCCCCGGGTTGCAAAAACTACAATGCACAAAACATTCGCCAAAGGAGGGATGGGCCTACCGGACATTCTGGGATACTACAAAGCAGCCCACATAGCTCCCCGACTAGCGGCATCACACCGACGTGAACCCCTGGCGTGGACCGAAATAGAAAAGAATTACGCAAATGGTCTCTCCATCTCAGCGCTAGCCTGGCTGCCAAGACCTCAAAGACCTAAAATCACCGAAATGTTACCCACAACCAGGCTCACCATCTCAATATGGGACAATTACCGGAAACGTCTGGGCGATACAGCCCTGTGTTCCCCCGCCCTCCCACTAGAATCAATTAAAATCCTTATACCGGATTTCAATTACAAACTGTGGCACAGACATGGCATAAAAACGCTGTCACAACTACTAAATGGCTCTCACTTGAAATCATTCTCGGATCTCCAAACAGAATACAAATTACTTAACACAGCACTGTTCCCATACAGACAGCTGCAGTCCTGGTATGCCCTACAACATAAACAAAAGCTTACTGATGGAAAAGACGCAAGCTGGCAAACTATAGAACAAATCTGCACAGCAACCAAACAAACCAAAAAACTAATCTCCATAATCTACACATCAGAGGGCCTTAGACCCCAGCAGCGCCCCCCATCCTACATAACAGCCTGGGGAAAAGACATTGGATACCAGATCACCAAGGAACAATGGCACGCTATCTTCAAGGCACACAAACAGCTCACCCTCTGCACGACCCACTTGGAACTGACTCGCAAAATCCTATACTGATGGTATCTGGTCCCCACACGCCTTAAACATAGCTTCCCTGCCATGTCAGATGTGTGCTGGAGATGCCAAAAAGACAGAGGCACCATTTTGCATATATGCTGGCAATGCAAAGAAATCCAACAATTCTGGCAACAGATTGCAAACCTAATCGCCAAATGCACGGGCTCCAAGCTACCACTAAAACCAGAAACATACCTACTTCTCTCACTGCCACAGACACCACACAAACATCAGAGATACCTCATCTACCACATCATCGTAGCAGCTCTAACCAGTATGAGTAGGAACTGGAAACAAACTACTTCCCCCACGATCACCCAATGCACCATACTCATAGACAGCAACAAATCATATGAAATCATGGCCAGGAACACACAACAAAACCCCCCATACTGGCTCCAAGCGTGGGAAATGTGGGACAAACACAAATCAACCCCATGAAGAACATAGGCACACTTCGCAACATAGACCTACACCTCTCCGAGTAGAGGTCACGCAACGTCCCACCCGCTTCCCCCCCCACCCACCCTAGAGACACGATCCAACCAGCTGGCTATACACAACAACAGAACCATTACCAAGCCTGCCGCTGTCGCCTCACCGGTCCCCCCCCTTCCCGGTGCCCTCTCCCCTCTACTCACCATGCCACGGCCCAACGAATAAACCACCACACACCACTGATCCGACCATATGAGGCCAACAACTCCCCCCACAGAACCACATATGGGAAGAACAGAGACATACCAACACCCATAAAAAAGCCACCACTGCAACAAACACAAGTACCACACAACAGGCACAAGAGGAAGAGTTGACTGCTCTCACCTGTAAACACCTTCTCTTACAATTACCCCTTATTCATACTGGTGATGGATAAAGTGGTGACCTGTCAGTTATACCAATACAGGGCTTCCTTTCCCACCCCCCCTCCCCCTGCTTTTTCTTCTGTACCCCTTCCTGGAACACAAGAATGTTGGAATTGAAAGACTGTATCCCTTCTCCCCCCCCCCTTTTTTTTTCTTCTGTACCCCCACGATAAGCTGAAAACCAATAAAAATTGTCAAATTCAAAAAAAGAATGGAAAAGAATCCTTGGGAGCTTCTGTTTGCCCACCCCCACCTTAGGCAGTTGCACAGATCATTCATTCGCAGTTCTCAATTCATCTTTCAAGGACAACAAATGTTCAGGTTTTAACAACATACCTATTGACACAGAATTGATTAATCTAGACAGCTAATAGTCTTTAACAATTGGTTTGAGACTTATTGACCTGGGCAAACTAGTAGTTAATTCTCCTTTATAATGTAGAAAGAGGGCAAATTGGTAAATCTGTAGCAATCTCCATGGCAACAATGGAATGTACCTGTGCATTGCTGCACTTTTAGAACCATGTTCTAAAATTACTCTTTATACAATGACTTCAAAGTGATGCTAATTTTCAGAATTTACATTAAGAGCTTCTTTACAATCCCATCATACACTGTGTGGGAACTGCACCAGTTTTGGTGAAATGTGACACGTTCCTTTACAAAGCCTGAAACAGAATGAATGACTAGGTCGATCTATAAGTAGCCAGAAACTGGTATAGCTTGTTTTCTTATTTCATCCGTTAACGATTTTAATTGCCTGTCAGGTTTAAGGGCACCTTCTAACATACTGTCTGTTTTTCTTTAAATTCTAAGCATATTTCTCTATGACCAAGGATTTCAGTTTGCTGTCATTTGAGCAGTAACATTCATCAGAATTAATTAAATATAGCCCACTGCTGTATCTCTGAATGACTCAAATGACCTTTTCAATCATTTTGGGGACATGCAAGTCTGCATTTACCAATTTATTGCCCATAAATCTAATCCATAGTACTGTTAACTCACCTTTAATTAGACTACTTTTTATGCATTGTTAATTGGGCAATAATGTCTAAATACAAATAGTTCTTTATATGAAATAGAAAAATATGAATGTAATTGAGAAAATTGCCTGATTTGTTTTGCTATTAACAAAATCCCAGTTTAAGTTCTAGTTTTAGAGCAATCGATCAAAGAGTATTCCATTGAGATACAAAGCAATAATAAGACACATTTTCATTGAAACCTCTATTCTGATTTGATCCAAGTACATTTATCAATAATATTCATGTCTAACTTCCAGTCAGATGGGAATAAAATAATTGCATTTTCCGGCGTACTATAAAATGTAGACTTCCTCCAGCGATAAAAATAAAACTAGGCATATTTCATATTTACCACATCCACATACATATTTATACTTCTATTAATAAACTTGTTTGTATAATGTGACTTTATATTACTGCCTATGTTAAAAGGAAATATTAAAAGTGTAGAGCACCCTGAGGTTGTGCATGGCCTTTAGCCCATATATAATTCATACTGCATTCCGTTGTTTTGTTTTTTTCTTTAACGATGATGTGACGTACATTGTGACAATCAAGCATACATTGTGCTATTTTGTGCTATAGAGGGGTTATTTATAAACAGCATTTCTAGGTCAAGGTTCTAAATACTGACCAGACAAAATTAGTCTCTCTGGTTTCCATGGTGACAGCTCCACTTTTAGAACTTTGGCCAGAAATTGTTTTTATAAATCATGAATAGGTTCTTACAGTAGCAAGCATTTTAATACTTTAAAATAAACATTTATGCGGGGGTAGAGGGGGTCAGCAAGATGTATAGCATTCCCTTTCACCGATTTATTTGCTTATATTTTATAAATAGTTGTGCTGACTCCTGTAATATCTACACGTATGCTTATCTATAACCAGCAATTGCAATGCATCTATTGCACACAGATTATAGTACTGGATTGTATTTACTTCCCTATGCGTAACACATCTGGATTTGTCCTTTTATATAACCAATATCTGTACTTAAACCTTAATATTTCTATTGCTTGACAGGCACATAGCCATGCAATATCAACTGATAAAAAAAATATATATATTGGCAGTAGAAGGGCTCATATTGAAATACTCGGTGACTTTATGCCAAGGTTACATGATGCTACCTTTCTAACAAGGGAATGTACTAGATATTTTCCATGCTAGAGCTGTCAACATACGTGCAGATATTGTGAACTGGAAACGTTTAAAAGCAACAGCTCAGCCATGTTTTGGACACACAAGCTCATGGAATTAGATGCTAAAACTAGTTATCCTCATTTGCTGCTCTCTTTGCTATGCTCCTCACTATCTTTGGAATCAAAATCAATTAAAGAGTTGTTCATGAGACACTTTGCGAAATGGATTTCCATGGCTAGACATACAGACATGCCAATGGTCACAATACCCAGTGCCATGTGTCCCATACATAGTTACATAGTTACATAGTTACATAGCTGAAAAGAGACTTGCGTCCATCAAGTTCAGCCTACCTCACATTTGTTTTTTGCTGTTGATCCAAAAGAAGGCAAAAAACCCCAAATTTTGCAACAAGCTAGGAAAAAAATTCCTTCTTGACCCCAGAATGGCAGTCAGATTTATCCTTGGATCAAGCAGTTATTACCCTACATTGAAAGATTATATCCTTGAATATTCTGTTCTTGCAAGTATGCATCTAGTAGCCGTTTGAACATCTGTATGGACTCTGATAAAACCACTTCCTCAGGCAGAGAATTCCACATCCTGATTGTTCTTACAGTAAAAAACCTTTCCTTTGCCTTAGACGAAATCTTCTTTCTTCCAGTCTAAACGCATGGCCTCGTGTCCTATGTAAAGTCCGGTTTGTGAATAGATTTCCACACAATGGTTTGTATTGGCCCCGAATATATTTGTATAATGTTATCATATCCCCTCTCAGGCGACGTTTTTCTAAACTAAATAGGTTTAAATTTGTTAACCTTTCTTCATAGCCGATATGTTCCATTCCTTTTATTAATTTTGTAGCCCGCCTCTGCACTTTTTCTAGTGCCATAATATCCTTCTTTAGAACAGGTGCCCAAAATTGCACAGCATATTCAATATGGGGTCTTACCAGTGATTTATAAAGAGGCAAAATTATATTCTTGTCCCGAGAATGAATGCCCTTTTTCATGCATGACAATACCTTACTGGCCTTGGCCACTGCTGATTGACATTGCACATTGTTGCATAGTTTGTTGTCTATAACAATTCCCAAGTCCTTTTCATGTGTTGTTATCCCTAATTCGCTTCCATTAAGGGTATACGTTGCTTGTGTATTCTTTACGCCGAAGTGCATAACTTTGCATTTTTCAACATTAAATTTCATCTGCCATTTGAGTGCCCAGTCCCCCAGTCTATCTAAATCCCTCTGCAGCAAAGTAATATCTTGCTCACATTGTATTGTTTTACAAAGTTTGTGTCATCTGCAAACACTGAAACATGACTTTCAATGCGGTCTTCAAGATCATTTATAAACATGTTAAATAGAAGGGGTCCCAGAACAGACCCCTGAGGGACACCACTTGCCACCTCTGTCCAGCTTGAAAATTTACCATTAATGACAACTCTTTGTACTCTGTTTTTAAGCCAATGTTCTACCCAAGAACAAGCATTTTCATCTAGACCGATTTCCTTGAGTTTGAACACTAATCTATTGTGTGGAACTGTATCAAATGCCTTGGCAAAATCCAAATAGATCACATCCACGGCAACACCCTGATCTATACTTCTACTTACTTCTTCGTAGAACGCAATCAAGTTAGTTTGACATGACCTGTGCTTCATAAAACCGTGCTGATTTTTGCTGATAACCATGTTCTTCTCAAGGAATTCTTGAATATTATCCCTTAATAACCTTTCAAATATTTTACCAGCCACAGAAGTTAAGCTCACAGGTCTATAATTTCCAGGCAAGGATTTTGAACCCTTTTTGAATATAGGAACCACATCTGCCTTCCTCCAATCCTCCGGAACACTTCCTGAAAGAAAAGAATCTTGAAAGATTAAAAACAGAGGTTCACTTATTTCTGCACTTAGTTCCTTAAGTACACGTGGATGGATACCGTCAGGCCCTGGAGCTTTGTTTATATTAACTTTCTTTAGTTGCTGCAGCACCTTGTCTTGAGTTAACCAATTACAATTATTCTGCAAGTTTTTAGTAGCAATCATTTGCACATCTATTGCCATGGGTTCTTCCTTAATATATACGGAGGAGAAATAGTTATTTAAAATTCCTGCCTTTTCCTGGTCTTCATTAATTAACACCCCCGTTTCAGTTTTTAGTGTACCTACACTTTCATTTTGTTTTGTTTTTTAGAATTTATGTACTTAAAAAATGCTTTGGGGTTGGTTTTGCTCTCTTCAGCTATCATTATTTCATTTTGAAGTTTAGCAAGTCTAATTGCCTTTTTGCACGCATTATTTGCATCCTTATATCTTTTATAAGATGCATCTGATTTGTCCGATTTAAATGCCCTTCTCTTAGTTGTAATCTCTTGTTTTACTTCTCTACTAAGCCACATTGGTTTTAATTTGTTTCTTTTATATTTATATCCCAATGGTACATACTGAGAAATGTACCTTTGTAATATTTGTTGGAAGATGATCCATTTATCCTCAGTGTTCTTTTCACTAAAGAGTTTATGCCAGTCAATATATTGTAAAGCTTCCCTTAACTTATTGAAATTGGCCTTTTTAAAATTATATGTTTTAGTATTCCCCATGTGCTTTTGTTTTTTTGAGTTTATTTCAAAGGACACTATATTGTGATCACTATTTCCCAAGTGCTCACCTACTTGAATGTTGGTCAAAAGATCAACGTTGTTTGTTAAAACCAGGTCCAGACAAGCATCCATTCTAGTTGGTGCAAACTAGTTGGTGCCTGTATCCCATACCCTCTCTCTCTCTTCTCCCTGTATCAGATACCCTCTCTCTCTCCCCCTTCCCCTCCTGTACCTTACTGGCCGTGGTTCCAGGTCTGACAGGAAGTGCTCTCACAGTAAGCATTTCCTGTCAGACTGCTCGGCCACACTACACACAGGCAGGAGGGGAGCAGCACAGTGCAGCTCTCCCTTCCTTCCAGACCTCTGGGAACCGCGGACCCAGGCCGGTGGGACTGTGCACCAGCCCATAAGGTATCCAGGCGGCCCACGGTTGCAGGGGTCATGGCTCCAGTCGGGCCCCTGGAGTGAGTGAGGGGTCCGGTCGTGGTAGGAATGCCAGTGTTCAAGACTGTAATTAAAGAATGAGAAGTTTGATGACCATAGTATATCTCAAAATTACATCAATCTGGATTGCATCTGATTGACTTGGCCACTGTGACTAGGATTCTGTTTGAACTCCCAGATATTTACTTTAACTTTATCCAGCAGCAACGTTTTGACCCAAAAGTCTTTTTCAAGATGCTTAGATAGGCATTTTTTTTTAACTAGTGTCCAGCAGCAACGTTTCGACCCAGAGAGTTTTTTTTCAAGCTGCTTAGATAGGACTTTTTATTTGAACTAGAGTTTCCAGCAGCAAAGGTTCGACCCATAGGTCTTTTTTGTGCTTGAAAAAGACCTTTGGGTCGAAACGTTGCTGCTGTACACTCTAATTCAAATACAAAAACGCCTATCTAAGCCTTGGAGTGCCTGGACCTTTCCCTTTCTCTGGTGACCACTAACTACTTCTTGAGCCTTGGTGCTGGCCCCAGGTTTCAATGCACCCAAGCGTTTATTAATGGATTGAGTGCAGTTCCATTTTCTTGGTTTCTAGTACATTCACTTTATCTTTGACACATGCCTTGCTTGATTAAAATCCATGTTATCTTTGCATTTCTGATTTTGTGGACTATTTCCATCTCTTCTCCCAGATTAGGCCTTTGCATGTCTATAAACATGGAATTTTCATTATTCTAGTGAATGCCTTGTGTGGCTTTACATCTGTTAGAGATGATGAACTGGGATTGACTTTCAATAGATATTATTGCAAACAGCATAGTTTATTTATATATGGATATATTTATCTAAAATTACATTGACATCACAGTGAAAATCTGTAGTTCAGATGACAGCCCTGATGGATTTACAAGTGTTTATTTCCCATTGTTGGTGGGCTGTCATGTTGGCCTGAACAAGGACAAAGACATATCACGGGAAAATGTCAATGATAAAATTTTAACCCTTTTCAAGAAGAGAGTTCATTGCTGGTGAAAAGGTTTAACAATCCCAGACACAATGTTTTCTGTGAAATCAGTAGATTAGGTGCTGTTCTGAGCCGACATCAGTGTCATGAATTCTGTGTCCGCCTCCAGCTGATCTGTCCCACATCATGTCATTGAAAAGCTCCAAGGCTCATGGGGGGGAAGGGGGAACAAGCTCCAAATTAGCTGGATTCTCTGAGCTCATCAGAGACTAGTTTCTGCTGCAGTTTATCTGCTGTAATCAGAGGATCTATCAGGGAAACAATCTGCGGCTCAAATGGTCTAATCTGAGGGACATTGCTCTCTGCCCCTAAGGCTCAGAGACACTCACTCTGCGGGATGCCTCGATGCATGCTGCCCTCTCACTCTCTCCCCACGGGAAAGCTGGTCCTCTGCTCTTTTCTGAGTATTATGGGCAATTGCGTGAAGTCACCTCTTCGTAACCTCTCGCAGAAGGTATGTCACCCAACCACAGATGATACAAATGACCATAAGCCAGAGTGAAATAGTGGGAGTTAAAGGAGAGCTCTAGAAGCATTGTGCTGATAAACCCTTTACTGGAGATCAGCTACAATAGTCATCTGTCACCCCACACAGTAACATATTCAGGGTCTTACTCAGTAAACAGTCAGATGCAATGAGTTAACAACCAAACTGCATAATGTAATCCAAATTATCCAGTAAATAAACCACAATTTAAAAAAAAAGAAATAGACGCATTTACTGTCTTTCTCCAAAATGCCTCATATTTGCTATGTGCATACATATGGGTTATATGGGCAGTTATTGATATTATTATATATTCGTTAAACTTACGTTTCATGAATATTTACTTCTTTAAGCTGTAATGCTATGCTAGGCTTGTGGTATGGCCTATGAACTTGAAAGTACAATCTCAAGGGACTGAAAGAGACAGCAAGTGGAATGATGTCTTATAAAGGCGTGGGAATGTAGTGGGGTCCGAGAGAACCATACTAAAAACAGCTCCTTATATAGAGAGAGGAAGAAAGAGGAAGGGAGGGAGAAAGAGTGGCTGGGAAAATAGATGGAAAAATAGATCTGTAAAGACTTTACAGTGTGGCTGTAACAAACAAAGGACAGGAATTAACAATGAACTAAGACACCGACAGAGAACAGAGAGATATTCATGGTAACAGAACCAGGAAAAGCAGTATAATACTTTAAATTTGGGGGGTTGGAGAGATGATAAAGCATTGAATTCTTTGTGCACTTAGAAAAGTTATGTAAGTCATATATTCCTCCACCCACCATACAATTCACCCCCCCCCCCCAGTACTGTCCCAATAACAATCTGTGTGTTATAAGATGCACCAAGACGAGCGGAGCTGTCTCAGACCGGCACAGTCAGGGGAAGAGGGTGCTCAGGGACCCCTTATGCTTTTGGCTCAAAACTGCGCAGTGATGCACAACCTTCTGGGCCCAGCCTGTATTTTTCTGCGCAAAGGATTCGCTGAGAATCGACAGCCTGTACGTGAGTTCTGACCCCTTTTGTCCTTCCATCCATTTTGTCAACAAAGCCACCTTTCATTTACCTGCTTCTGACCCTACATCATGCAACCTTTCACCCCCCCTCGTGTGATCTCCCTGCTGGCAATTTTTGAAACATTGTCACATGTTGTTGAATGCAATTCCTTTATGTATTTACATATGTGCGCATAGAAGCTGCCTTTTAATAGTGTGCATGCAGTCTACAGCAAAACCAACTCGGTTTAATTGTAGTTGTGCAAATGTGTTGAAGAAAATGGATAAGAAAACCCCTGGTCACTTGTGCAATGTGATATTTAAGGGGTCTGCTTACTGAACTGTGAGATGTAGTAGATTGTAAACAATTTTGCCAAATTTAAACCTAAATAATAATCTGCCAGTAACTGATCGCTAAAGTTTTCTGACATTCGACCAGTAGCATGTGACATCACATTCCAAATGTCACAAACCTTTTTTCTGATAGTAATGCAGCTGACGTTAGAAAGCATTATTAAATTTAAACCAAACTTATACATCTACAGTAATTTCATCATTAATATTTTAAGCTTGTTTAGCCGCTATCATAAGGTTAATGTCACTTATTCTGTGTTTTCGATTGCATCACAGATTTAGACTATGGACAGCCAAGTGCATTGGTGATGCCAATAGGTAATAGGTGTACCGTAAATGACCTAGTATGTTCCATATAGACATTGCAATGTGAGTGTTTCTTTTAGGTACCACTAAACAGACATCTCAGATATTGTACATGCATATTTTTTGTTATCGACAAAGACTTGTTATTTTCAAGTGTCTTTAACTACTGAAATCACTAGTTCCATTAAAGTGTTGATAACTCATTGTGTTAATAACTAATTGTGATTGCCAAAACGTGCAGGCTTATTGTAAGGTTTTTCACCTATCATAATGGTGAACATGATGTAAAAAAAAATATATCGTAAAAGTGGGATCACAATCATTTTAGCGCTGTTAACATATTAATAAGTATTGGACATAAAAATAAGAAACAAATGTCTAGATCACACAATTTTGAAATTCTCATTTATTGTTTAGGCAATACTCCATCCGCGGTGAACAAGTGGAGAGTGAAATTATTATTTTGTGAAGCCTAGTAGCATGAATTCCTGTAAAATAATACATAACTTTTATATATCAAAACCCTCTTCTTCTCATCTTTATTTAGCCTTTTTAAGATAACACAGCAATCCGATCTATCTGCCTCTACGTTGCTTTTTGCATCTGGATATAAAGAAATGCATTGTTACACACCATTTCAGAGAATAGAATCAGTGCAAGCTTGATAGCATGCTGGATTGCACTGAACTTTGTCCTTACCATACATCTGGTGTTGTTGAATTTATCTTTAATCTTACAGATTTATGTTCGGCAGAAAACAGAAGCTTGTGTTTGTATACTAAAACATAGCATTATGTGTGGTAAATAAACTGCTAAACTGGAGAGAATTCATTCTAAATAGGGTGATTCTACCAGTCCCTATAAAGCACCCAGGGTTGTGTTACATGGAATCTATAATATAAATGCCATAGCAGTTAACCCATTAAGAACCAATGTTAGGATGCTATATACCTGCTAATATTTTTTAAAAACAAAAAACGTCAGCGTTGGAAAATGGTCTGTACAGTCCATATTGTGATTATGGCACAAAATGCCATTGGTCCTGAAAGGGTTAAGGAATAATTGTATTAGCTGACGTAGCCATTAATGTTGAGTGCTAAAGGGGTAAGCAGTGTATTGTTCTGGAATGTAGAGGATTGCAGCAGCTGGTCTTAATTAAAATGTAACTCTTATTTAGTTTGTAATGTGCTGTATACACCTCTTAAACATAAAGATGTTTATTGCCCAAGGGGGGCCGGGGGGACGATACAACTGTACCTTTAAAAAGGACGTGAGGGGGAATTTGCCTGGTAACGTATGCATTCGTCAGACTCTTGGCTTTTAAACATTTTAACAAAGCACACAGAGTCTACAGAAGCAGAAACAACTTGCAGAGAAAATGACGCAAAACTGATCGTACTTCCATTATTCTGTGCTTTGATTTAAATAACACTTGGACAGAGCCTACTAGTTTACACGCAGAGCTTTACAGCTAAATGTCCTAATTATAGTAGAAAATAAAGGAAAAAAATCACACAGAGGTGAAAGAAAATCATGAAATACAATATCATCTTAAAATATGACTTGATCAACAACCAGTTTGGACTAATTAGCTTGAACTATCTTCATAAGAAAATGCAATAAATAAGTAGGCCATCCATACATAGCAATATATATAAAATATAGAACATGTTTTACTTCTACATTTCCCCCAAGTGGCACCAATAAAGTGTATATTGCAAGTATAAATATATCACTGTATGTATAAAATATTATACCAAACACATAAATCAAGTTAAAGCACATACATATCGAACCTACAATGTAACTGAAGGTATACTGAGCAGGAGGATGGGGGCCATAAAAGCACTTTATTGGTGCCATTTTGGGACAGGATGTATAAAGAAAATATTTTCTATATTACTTATAAGGTGTGTTTTGGGTTTCTTATTTCTGGTCTATGATTTTTCCTGGTAATAGGATTCTCCCATTTAGCACCCTATAGAGATCTTATATACCCATTACTGTGACCCATATAGTTGAGCGCTCTGATGAATCTGTTTATTATTGTGCATACATAGCTAGCAGGAAAAGTATTCTTGTGCTTTCTGAGCACCCTTGACGCTTTGTTTCCTGCACTCCCATCACTAACCCTAGGCAATGACAAAGGTGGCAGGAGTTACAGTAGTCTTCCCATGCCTTAACACATGGCTTACCAACACCTTCTCCAGATCGCTAGCTCTAAGTAATGACATCAGTGGCAGTAGTTAAAGTAGGCTTTCCATGTACCTACACAGGGCTTAACATTTTCTCCCCATCACTAGCCCCAAGGGTGACAGGAAACATGACATTAAAAGACTCATTATTCTCCTGGCCAGAGATCCAATGTGATGACATTAGTTTAGAAAATCAGCACCTGAGACAGGATATGATAGCATTATACAAATGTATTATGGGCCAATACAAACCATTGTCTTAAAATCTATTCATAAAGGATTATACATAGGACACAATGTCACGCAATTAGACTCGAAGAAAGGAGATTTGGTCTAAGGCAAAGGAAAAGGTTTTTTTACAGTAAGAACAATAAAGATGTGTAATTCTCTGCCTGGAGAGGTAGCTTTATCAGAATCTATACAGATGTTTGAACAGCAATTGGATATATACTTGCAAACATAATATTCAGGAATATAATTTTTAATTAGCTTCTTGATCCAAGGAGAGATCTGACTGCCATTCTAGGGTCAAGAAGGATTTTCCCCCCTTGTTTGTTGCAAAATTGGTAGCGCTTTAAACATTTTTTTTTTCTTTATTTTGGATCAACAGCAAAAACAAATGTGAAAAAGGATGAACTGGATGGACGCATGTCTCTTTCCAGCTATGTATCTATGTACTATGTAGACAAGAAATAGCGGCAGAGGATTGATAATATGTTCTCGGAGAGTGCTATTGGTAGTAGGAAGTCTCAATACAGTGACAGCCTTTCAATTTTTAAATACTGCGTGTAACGGATCACCTGGCACCCCAACTGGGTACCTCCATTGAAGGATGCTCCTTGCACTTCCTGAGGACTCCAAGCACTGCAGCAGACACCAAAACCACCGAACCGTAGGAGCATATGAATGTTGTATACAGCTGAATAGGAAAAAACATGCGAATAGGTTTAGACTCCTAGCAGTCAAACTGGAACAGCATACAATAAATCCTCCCCCAATAATGAGACGACACTTCACTTTGAGGGTTAAGCAGGAACTGACTGGACTGGCACATACAGCCTCTTTTATTCCCAATCCACAAACTTAGTACTGCCCACAGGGTTTTACAGAACAACCAATAACACGTACAATACACTCAGACACTCCCACACAAAATCCTCCCCTCTGCCTGTCATACAATTACCTTACACAATGGGTAATCTAATTATCACAGACAGAGAAATACAGTTTCATAAAACACATCACAGGGACCCCAAAACTTGCAATAACCCCATAAAAATAGTATATCCTTGGAACCGGGGTATCTGGGTGAACCACATTTCCAAAATTCACCCAGATCCATTCAGTACTTTGGAAGATACAGTTTAATGCTGATTCTGCAGAACATATACAGGCTAAATGAAAAACAATCACTGTATAATGTGTCCCCTGCTGTATAGTCCAAAACCACTGCACAATGTCTCTGTGCACCAAATACTGGCGAGATGACACCGTGTTGAAAAGTCCAAACAGTGTCTGTGAGTTAAAATGGCCACCATCCATTGTTCTCACCATGTGCTTCATCCATTGTTCTCACCATGTGCCTCTGATACAGGAAATGGTGGCCACCCAGTAACTGCACAGTATGTCCCCAGATGGTTCTTAAAGGGCCAGCAGCAGCACAACACAAATCCATTATGCCCAAATCATGTCTTTAAAGGGCAATACATCCCAGGGGCCATAGTCACATGGCAGGAGGCTGGCAAGCAGTCTTCTCCAATGCCCAGTAGTGAGGTCGGTTTCGCCACACTGCGCTACCCGCACTTCAGACTGCTTCACTATATGCCTGTCACAAACCTGAGGTGGAGTAGGGCTGGGTGCTGTACTCCTGGCATAGTCCTAGCCCAGGATGGGGGGAGCAAAAGTGAATTGCTCAGTTATAAAAAGATGTGGCAAGCTTATGTTTCATGTGCCCACTAAGAGTTCTCTGCATTCCAGTTTTGTTTGGGCAAATGGGTGCTTAGTCCCAGGAAAAATGGAATCACATGATTGTGTAATATGTGTAACTAGATTGCGTGGATGAGAGTACTACTAATGTCAAGTGGTCTGGGCATTGTTAAAGTCCTCCTTTTTAATTACCCATATGCTATGTGTCACATCCCCCTCACCTCCATACAGCGTGGCCGTATCCGATCGCTGTGGTCACGCTGTTAAAAAAATACCTGAGGCAAGTCAGCCTGCCATCCAGCACCCTCGTGGTGCGATCCCCAGCCGGTGCAGCATTATAATGAATGCAAGCCACTACAGTCCCACAAAGCATTTTAGCCATGCCTCAATACTAAACAAAGATGGCGCCAACGTGCGAGTGACGCCTCGCAAACGACGGGGTCAAAGGCAATGTACAACCAATCATACCCTTAGGAGGTTTATTTAAACTCAAAATAGCATTTGGCTAGTGCCCTGTCGTGGGTTCCACTAGTTGGTTGTCAGAGAGTGCATTGTTCTAGTTCTTTTTGGTATTTGACCTTGGCTTGTATTTTGACTTTCTATTAATCTGGTATCCTTGACCTTTGGCTTGCTTCCTCGTTGTGTCTTTTTCTGTGTCCCTGACCTCAGCTAGTTTTTTGACCATTCTTTATTAAGTTAAGTCCGGCCATTCTAAGGCCTGGTATAAGTTGTCCTTGTTCATTATGTGTTCTATTATATGTTACATAGTTCTGTGTGTTGGGTTATATAGTAATCGTAACACTATGTATTTGTAGCGGATCCTGGAGATACTTACATTCATTTTAGAAAATTAACATATATCCAGACCATATAATGGACAAAAGTCCTATCACCCATGTTGTGTGAGACTCAGGAGAGAGACTGTAACCCCCAAGTTTTCCTTTGTTAATCACCTTGTCACATGAGGGAAGAGGAAGCAGTCCATCCCAGTTCCTTCCTGGCTATTAGGAAGTTGGTGGTGGTACTGGGCACTACAGTATGGGGTTTTTTTTTTTCTTTCTTTCTTTTTTTTAATGTCAGTGTTTCAATCGGAATAAAATTGACAAACACTGTCAATGTGGATGCAAATTGTTTGAATAAATGTCTGAATATGGATTTTTCACCTTTGAGGTTGTTGTGCAAAAGTGTACTTCACTGTTAACCCCTTAAGGACAGTGGACATGCAATGCCGTCCTTGGGGACCCGGCTTTAAATGCCGGCGGGGGGCGGCATAGCACATCTACGCCGTCCTGGCCACTTACCTGCTTGCCAGCGATCCCACGCCGGCTATCCCGTTGGCGGGTACTTACCTGGCATTCCAGGGAGTCCCCATGCTGCCGATCCGGCCCTACTGGGCCATGTGATCGCGAGGTCCTTGCGAGGACCTCATGTTCACATGGACGGAATAGCTGTCCATAGCAGTGCCAGCAGGGGGAGTACCTGTAATGACAGGTAGTCCCCCTGCTGCCTATAGAAAAGTTTAAACACAGTTTAGAATTAAATAATATATTATACTTCGATCATATATATATATATATATACACACACACACATACACTGTCTTAGTGTATTTTTATATATTAATATCAAAATACACATAGAATATATATTTATTATATATAAATTTAATAAATATGTTAAAAATTAAAAAATAAATAATTTTAAAAATCTATATATGTGTAATTTCGTTCTAACTGTATTTTGATATTAATATATATATCTACTGATATCAAAATACATTTAAAACAAAATGATATATATATATATATATATATATATATATATATACACACACACACACAGACCTATATACAAATAAAAATAATTTTAAAAAATTATATACAGTTGCAAGAAAAAGTATATGAACCCTTTGAAATGATATGGATTTCTGCACAAATTGGTCATAAAATGTGATCTGATCATCATCTAAGTCGCAACAATAGACAATCACAGTCTGCTTAAACTAATAACACACAAAGAATGAAATGTTGCCATGATTTTATTGAACACACCATGTAAACATTCACAGTGCAGTTGAAATCCATATCATTCCAAAGGGTTCACATACTTTTTCTTGCAACTGTGTATATATACGTATATAATATATATATATATTTTTATGTATTTATTTATGTAATATTTTTACATAATTAAGTAATTTGAATCATTACAATTTGCGGGACCTGCCTGATAACCCAGGCAGAAGGTCCAGAGAATTTAATTTGCTAGCACTATATTTAACCCTACAACTTTCCAAGACACCATAAAACCTGTACATGACTATTTTACTTGGAAGACTTCGCTGAACACAAATATTAGTGTTTCAAAACAGTAAAATGTATTACAACAATATTATCCATGTAAGTGACGTTTTTTGCATTTTTCACACACACAAACGGCACTTACACTGACGATATAATTGTTGTGGTACGCTTTACGGGTTTGAAACACTACTATTTGTGTTCAGTGAAGTCTCCTGATTATAACAGTACCCCTTGTGTACAGGTTTTATGGTGTTTTCAACAGTTACAGAGTCAAATATAAGGCTTGTGTTTCAGTTTTTTCACATTGAAATTCGCCAGATTGGGGTATGTCCAGTCTTTTTTAGTAGCCACAAACACTGGCCAAAATTGGTGTTCAAATTAGTTTTTTGCATTTTTCACACACAAACAAATATTAACACTAACGTTGGCCAGTGTTTGTTACAAGGTGGCTACTAAAAAAGACTGGTCATACCCCATTTGCAGTACCTTGGGTTGTCTACTATTGCAAATGGTATGCCATCATGGGGGTAATTCTCATTCCTGGGCTACCATACGGTCTCAAAGGCAACGTAACCAATCTGGAGAATTTCAATGTGAAAAAAACTGAAAAATGTAACATGCTATATTTGACCCTGTAACTTCCCAAAACACCAAAGAACCTGTACAGAGGGGTTACTGTTTTACACGTGAGACATCGCGGAATACAAATATGTGTATTTTATTGCAGTAAAAGCATTATGACATTCACAGTTAAAATGTCATGCAGAACTAAATAAATTACAAAATGTCTTAATATCTCAAACTTATTTATATTTTATTCATATTAAATTATGTTTCATAGCTAAATATTTGATGTTAAATGAAAGCCCTGTTTCTCCTGAATAAAATTATATATAATATGTGTGGATGCACTTAATATGAAAGAGGTGAATTATGGTTGACAAGACAGCCAAATTCCAAGTTTTGTTTACGTTTAATTTTGATCAAAACGTGTACATTTTGCTCAGTCCTTAAGAGGTTAAATGTACTTTTCAAACTGTAAATTCTCGTCAAATTCAGCTATTATTAATGAATTTTGCAAGTTGGAGGCACATGTGTAGATAAGTGGAATACTCTCTTACAGCTGCAAAATAAACATTGCATTGAGTGAAAATTCAAATTCTTGCTCAGAAAATAAAAAATGGTGCATTGTTCTAAACTGAAGACCTAATTTACAAAAGCAAACAATGTTTCTTAACCCCTTACTATTCCCATAGTATTTGGTGGAACAGCTACATGAAACCTATCAGGCCCAAGGCAACAGCCCACAATAAACAGTGTAATGATACAGTGCTGCTTTCTTTATGGCCATAATAGAAAATCCTTCCCACCTTAATAAAAAGCAAAGAATATGAGTGCACAGAAATTGCGATCTAAGAGCTGTCACAGACATCCCCTCCCATCCTGCCCTTTTACCTTATGTTGTTGTTACTCTTGTGTGTGATTATTTTAGTTCAACCCACTAATCCTGCTCGCTCTCTGTCTTAAGTACACAATTGTTTTGATCTAATCTTTGTCTCAATATGCCTTGTTTTAGGACAGAGAATTGCGCCCAGAAGAGATAGAAGGTAAATGCTTTAACTGTGGACTACATTGCTTGCCTGATTATTGGAAGTCACAGTGCAGTAATATTATAAAATATATCACTATAACAGACTGGAGCATGAATATGGAGTATCAGGGGCCCCGGAAGCATGAGTTTGTTTGGCCCCATTAACCATCCCTATAATAGAATGAAAGTGTTGGCACTGGTAACCTGCCTCGAGCCATGTGGGGTCTTAATCCTTCTCTGGATATGATATAGGCAGGCCCAGACTCGCTGACAAGTTGAGGCCGACCAGATAGACTAAAGGTTCTCCCCGGCCAGGCATGCAGGGCCGACCCTCAGTGAGTGTGGCCAAAAGAAAGAATGTAGTCCCTTTCATGGTTGGTATGGAGATAAAAGATCTCCCTGAGATCGGGCTGCTCAACCTTTAAATGCCGGGTCAAATCTTTTTCCCAGTCCGTCCCTGGGTACCAGTGTGGACTGATAGTAATGTGAAAAGTGTGTAAAAATACTGTATGTTAACAGTTGGGGTTTGATGTGGCTTGTGATATCTGTCTGCAATAGGGGGTGTCTAATATGTTTAAAGGGAGGGAATATTTTACATAAGAAATATAGAAAAGGTGTCAAGGTGTGAGTTATTATGGAAGTATGTTTTGAATGTTTTGAATGAAATGTTACATGCTCCAGGAGGCATAGTGTAAGTTATTTTGGATAACTTCTGGGTTTTTCTGCAGAGCTCAGAGAAGCATTTAAAGAGTTTGACAAAGATAAGGATGGCTACATAAGTTGCAAAGACCTGGGGGACTGTATGAGGACCATGGGGTACATGCCAACTGAGATGGAGCTTATTGAGTTGTCACAGCAGATCAACATGAACCGTAAGTCCAGCTCCCCATTATAATAGTAATTTCAGGAGAAATCTCCTTGGTAACCATGAATTTAGTAACAATCTTTAAACTTACTTCCTTGTTTTCTAGTTGGAGGCCATGTAGATTTTGATGATTTTGTGGAGTTGATGGGACCCAAGCTTCTTGCTGAGACAGCAGATATGATTGGAGTAAAGGAGCTTCGAGATGCTTTTAAAGAGGTAAACATAAATTCCTGACACCATATGTATTCCGTATCTAGCTAATCAACATTCTTAATGTGACCTCATATCACTCTCTAGACAGAGTCTATTAAATAAATCCTGATCATAGATTGAGAAAGGTCCTGCCACCTAAAATTGTTTAAAAGGCCCAGGCCAGCTGTGATCACATTCATTAGTAAATACTGTGGTGGATATATGTAAGAGAATGTTCTCTGATAGCTCACCTTCCCCTTTGCTGGAAATAAGAAATTTGCAGTATTAATGAAACAGAAAATTATTTTATGTGGATAATTAATGCATGGAAAGTTAGTGCAGCTGTGTTGTTTTTTCACGCTCTGGTAATTAACATCTGACATCATTAAGAATTGCTTGTCCATTTGTTTTAATAAGGTTTTCATAATCATAATTACTGTTGTGTATTGTATTTTCTCTAATATGCCAGTTTGATACTAATGGTGATGGAGAGATCAGTACAAGTGAACTCCGTGAAGCAATGAAAAAGCTCCTCGGACAACAGGTTGGCCACAGGGACATTGAAGATATTATACGTGATGTTGATCTCAATGGTGATGGCCAGGTGGACTTTGAAGGTAAATATAAAGGAGCCTGTGGAATCTAGAAAGTATAATTACATTTTGAGAAAAAAAACAAAAAAAAAACAAACAAGTGCAATAAACATTATTTGGTTGAGCAGAAACCAAGTGGAGACACTTTTTGCTAGAAGCATTATTTCTTGCTGAATTGTAAACTGAAGATCAAATGACAATACAAATGGGATGTTTAGGAGCAAGGCTGTGTTCAAGACTTGGTTGCAGAGATCATGTCAGCATGCTTGTATGCATAGCATTAAACATGTCTTACTTTGTCCACGCATGAAGCATGGAAACCTTTTAGACAGTCTAGGGTGCCCATATAATCAACTGGGATTGAGTAAGGGAATATGCATCATTTCACTCAAAAAAGTTTACACTAGGGAGGGCGGAGCTTAGCGCCTGAGACGAACGGATGCAGTCAACCGTAGTTCCGGATATTTGACTAATAATCAGACAAAATTATCTGCACCCAACTTCACCAGGAGAGGGTGAGCAACAGACCCATGCCTTTCTTGTACCCGAAATCAGGAAAGAAGGCTTGCCGCAAATCCGGGGCCTATTTAGAGTATTCAGCCACAAGGGCCACCACACGGGACCTTGAGGCCGAGATTGCAGAGCTCTATAGCTCCCCTTGGTTGCCTGACAACCCCTCTCATCACATAGACGCCATGGGAAACAGATCCCAAAAACCGCAGCCTAGCTCCAGCAAAGACTTTCATGACATTGGGGCAGTGCTACAACGCCCAGCAGCCTCCAAGATGGCAGCCCAGTCAGACAGCGGAGTGAAGAGGGCAGACTCCCAAGCAGACCCGACTGCATCTGGGGACACAATCTCTCCCACGACACTCGTAGAGGAAATGGCAGAAAAAGACCCGCTAGCCCCAGCAACTAAACAGGATATTGCTAACCTCTTAAAGGAGCTAAGTCAGATGTCAGCGACGGACCTGGATGCAGTCCACACCGAAGTGCAGACAGTGTCAGCACGTACACAAGCTACAGAGGAAGAAGTCCTGGAGCTCAAGCGAGAGGTACAAGGGCTGAAAGACCAAATGCAGAGCCTACATAGACTTCCCTGACACAGAGGGTAGATATCACTGTCACGTATTCATCCACACATAAAAATGTGGTTAATGGCATTTACTGTCCTGACAGAAAAAGTTGTGCCGAGCAACATTACCTTCCTGACAGGAAAAGTTGTGCCGAGCAGCAATCATGCACATGGAAACCTGGTAATTAGTTTTGGGGTCAAAGGTCGGTCATGGCCAATCAAATCCACAGGAGGGTTTGGGCTGAGCAGCAATCATGCACATAGAAACCTGGTAATTGCCTTTGGTGTCAAAGGCCGGTTACAGCCTATCGGATCCACAAGAGGGGTATTTAAACCCAATTCTCCTCTTGCTCATTGCCCTGTCGTGGTTTCATGCCTATGGTTATCCGAGAGTGCGTTCCTGATCTTGATTTTCTGGTATTTGACTTTGGCTTTGTTTTGACTTCCCTGATATCTGGTATCCTTGACTTTTGGCTTTCCCTCATCTTTGTGTCTGATTCTGTGTCCCTGACCTCGGCAAGTATTTTGACTATTCTTGGAGATTCTAAGGTCCAGTTATATGTTATCCTTAGTCCTATGTGTGACACAGTACTGCGTGCTGGATCAACTTTTAATTCTGACACACTGAAGATCACAATAGACGAGCCAAATATTAAAATCCAAAGCATCCGGGACTCGTTAGGTCAGGCCAAACTACCACACTACTTAAGGCGTCTGACAGAAACACTCCTACCTCACTCTCAGGCTAAAAAGCTCCAGTTTAACGGCTGCTACAGGATCAATAAATCCAGACAGCCTCTGTCCGATGCCACCTATGACATTTGTACACAGTCATTCATTGTCGTACAAGAACCGCATTTTAGCAGCAGTAAAAGGCAAAACCCCATTGGACTTTGAGGCTTCCAAGCTGACATTTTTTCAAGATCTCACCAGGAATATCCTACAATGTTGAAAGTCCCTTGGCACAGTCACGGGTCAATTAAGAGAAGCTGGAGTGGAATACCGCTGGACTCTATCAAGATCCCTTAAAGCTACTACAGCGGATGGCAGATTGCGGAGAATCACCTCCATAACAGATGCTGCATCATTCCTTCAAACAGTGGGACTAAGCCCACATCCAGACGAGCCTAATACCTCCTCCAATACCCAGTCCTGGGATCCAGCCCGAACGAAGCCGTTCATACCTGGAAGGGCAGAGAAGCCGGGTGCAGCGACCTGAATCACCCTCTCTGTCTTACGCTGTATTCTTTAATTATATTTTTGTTCAGTATTATAACCGTTAATTTAATATTTGCTCTCATGCCTTAACACAACGTTAAGTAACTTCATGCCTAACTAGGCCTAGTCTATTCACACAGTTCTGCCCCAAGACAGGTCATCACAGCTACGATAGTACCCAGACCCATGAGAAGGTTCACTAATCCCCCCTCCATGTCCCCCTTGGTTAGGGGTCATTCATCTACCAGTTACAAACAACAGGTACCCAACATGCCAACAGAGGTGTCATTTAAAGTAACACCCGACTTGCCTACATGAGAATAGAACACACTATCAGTACATGGTGGCCCGGTGTCAGAATAGCCCGTTACAGTCAATTGATCATCCTACCACCCACCTACGAAGTACCCACACCTAACACGGCTAACAGATATGAATCATAACGCACAGCTCCAACTGATATACACACAGAAAAAAAAAGTAAAAGAGGCATGCTAATGTTGACTGCTTAAAATTGTCAATGTTACACATTTGTGTTTTTTTTCTCAAGTTATTCTGTGAACTCTAAATGCCTGTAAACTTGTCTCAATAAAACAAAGATTGACAAAAAAATGTATACACTATTCTGAAAAGAATGGAAAGTAATCATCATTTTGCATTGGTTTTGTTTTTTCTATAAGAAAATCAATACATTAGAACAGTGTACACAGGGCCGAACTGGGGATACAAAGCAGCCCTGGGAAAAAAAAAATCTATGCCAGCCCCATAAGTCATCGTGCTATGTAGTGTGTGTGTGTGTGTGTGTGTGTGTGTGTGTGTGTTTTTATATATATATATACAGGGAGTGCAGAATTATTAGGCAAATGAGTATTTTGACCACATCATCCTCTTTATGCATGTTGTCTTACTCCAAACTGTATAGGCTCGAAAGCCTACTACCAATTAAGCATATTAGGTGATGTGCATCTCTGTAATGAGAAGGGGTGTGGTCTAGTGACATCAACACCCTATATCAGGTGTGCATAGTTATTAGGCAACTTCCTTTCCTTTGGCAAAATGGGTCAAAAGAAGGACTTGACAGGCTCAGAAAAGTCAAAAATAGTGAGATATCTTGCAGAGGGATGCAGCACTCTTAAAATTGCAAAGCTTCTGAAGCGTGATCATCGAACAATCAAGCGTTTCATTCAAAATAGTCAACAGGGTCGCAAGAAGCGTGTGGAAAAACCAAGGCGCAAAATAACTGCCCATGAACTGAGAAAAGTCAAGCGTGCAGCTGCCACGATGCCACTTGCCACCAGTTTGGCCATATTTCAGAGCTGCAACATCACTGGAGTGCCCAAAAGCACAAGGTGTGCAATACTCAGAGACATGGCCAAGGTAAGAAAGGCTGAAAGACGACCACCACTGAACAAGACACACAAGCTGAAACGTCAAGACTGGGCCAAGAAATATCTCAAGACTGATTTTTCTAAGGTTTTATGGACTGATGAAATGAGAGTGAGTCTTGATGGGCCAGATGGATGGGCCCGTGGCTGGATTGGTAAAGGGCAGAGAGCTCCAGTCCGACTCAGACGCCAGCAAGGTGGAGGTGGAGTACTGGTTTGGGCTGGTATCATCAAAGATGAGCTTGTGGGGCCTTTTCGGGTTGAGGATGGAGTCAAGCTCAACTCCCAGTCCTACTGCCAGTTCCTGGAAGACACCTTCTTCAAGCAGTGGTACAGGAAGAAGTCTGCATCCTTCAAGAAAAACATGATTTTCATGCAGGACAATGCTCCATCACACGCGTCCAAGTACTCCACAGCGTGGCTGGCAAGAAAGGGTATAAAAGAAGAAAATCTAATGACATGGCCTCCTTGTTCACCTGATCTGAACCCCATTGAGAACCTGTGGTCCATCATCAAATGTGAGATTTACAAGGAGGGAAAACAGTACACCTCTCTGAACAGTGTCTGGGAGGCTGTGGTTGCTGCTGCACGCAATGTTGATGGTGAACAGATCAAAACACTGACAGAATCCATGGATGGCAGGCTTTTGAGTGTCCTTGCAAAGAAAGGTGGCTATATTGGTCACTGATTTGTTTTTGTTTTGTTTTTGAATGTCAGAAATGTATATTTGTGAATGTTGAGATGTTATATTGGTTTCACTGGTAATAATAAATAATTGAAATGGGTATATATTTGTTTTTTGTTAAGTTGCCTAATAATTATGCACAGTAATAGTCACCTGCACACACAGATATCCCCCTAACATAGCTAAAACTAAAAACAAACTAAAAACTACTTCCAAAAATATTCAGCTTTGATATTAATGAGTTTTTTGGGTTCATTGAGAACATGGTTGTTGTTCAATAATAAAATGAATCCTCAAAAATACAACTTGCCTAATAATTCTGCACTCCCTGTATATATATATATATATGAGATTTTTCTACATACACACACACACACATATATACATACATATTATATATATATATATATATATATATATATATTATCGGTATATTTCTTTTTCTAATTAAAAATATTAGTCCTTTCAGGGTAATTAAATTATACAGTAAAGCATACTCACATACAGACACAGACAATATTACTGACACAGACAATCTCATTGACATAAAAACACAAGCTCACTGTCACACACAAATGGTCACTACAGACAAGCTCACTGCACACACACATGGTCACTACAGACAAGCTCACTTCACACACATGCTCACCACAGACAAGCTCAGACAGACTCATGCTCCCTTACAGACAGACAATTTCACCAACACACACACACATAATCCCTACAAACAAGCTCACTGACACACATACAAGCTCACTCACAGAAGCTCCCTCGCTAGCACACACACACACACAGAAGCTCTCTCACTAACACACACACACAAGCTCACTCACTAGCAGGTATACACACACACACACACAGAAGCTCAATCACTAGCAGGTACACACACACACAGAAGCTCACTCACTAGCAGATGCACACACACACACAGAAGCTCACTCACTAGCAGGTACACACACACAAGCTCATTCACTAGCAGGTACACACACAGAAGTTCACTCACTAGCAGATGCACACACACACACACAGAGAAGCTCACTCACTCACTAGCAGATGCAAACACACACACACACAAACTCACTCACTAGCACACACACAAAGCTTACCTGGCATTGGTAGGTGAAGGTGTCAATGTCTGGCCTCTTCATTCCAGTGAGGTCTGGGGAAGGGGCTTGTGTTTGGGAGGCCGGGCTCCAGTGTGGAGGCGGAATATGTGGCCGAAATGAAGGTAAATAGTGCAGGGAGACTGACAGGTCTCCCTCCGGCCGCAGACAGAGAAATTGCGCCTGCTCCAGCCCCCAGCTCCTCCCTCATTACTCCCCTAGGACTGACACAGGCTGGCACAGTCTAAGGGGAGAATCATTTAAATTACAGGAGCCTGATCAGTGATGATTAGGGCTGTCAGCCAAGGTGCCGCATCCCACCGGGAAATTTCCCGGTATCCCAGTGGGCCAGTCTGACCCTGAGTGTACACTCATTTTCCGTACTTACAATTGCTAGAGTACAAATTCTATTGTAGTTTACTTACTTATTGCATTCTTTGTTAGGAAAGTAGTGTATATGGATTTACTATGTTCTACTGTTCGGTAGGATTGTGTTCTTTGGTTAGTGTATATACATATGTTGACTTTAAGTATTTATTTACAGAGTTTGTCCGGATGATGTCACGTTGAACACCGGAAGATAAATGACTGTTATCTGAATGATATACCTGCCCTGGAGAGGCAGTGCCTGCACCAGTATCCTAACATCCCTGTCATAAATGGGCAGTGCCCATGTTACCCATACTGTCCCCACCTGGAGGGGCTGTGCCCATGTTACCTCCAAATGTTCTGTTTGATGGTTATGGAATCCTGCATAAACGATTCCAGCTGTATGTTCAACTGCTCTGATTCATATCGTACTGTTCCACAAATATAGTTTCAAACCCAGCATGGACCCTAACAACGGGGTAACTTTCATGGCCTTTTTGTGACTTTTGGGCATAAGGAAGAACCCTACAAAATGATGAAAAAGAGCAGACCTCTTTATGCATGAGTCAGACCCCTGTGTGTGACTTTACTCTTAGAGGATTTGTGCAATAATAGATTAGAATGTGCTTCCCGAATTTCCACAAAGTTAAATAAATAATCAACATTATCAGTATTTGTGGGCCTGCAATGGAAAAGTTGTATGTATTCTACTGACTGCTACCTAATTAACACATATATAATAATTTATATAAATATAGATAAACAGAGACAAACACAACAAAAAAGTATTGTTCAAAACATTTAACCAATATATATCCAATATAACACAATTCGGATTGGTGGATATAAAGCTACAAATAAAATATATATATTAAATGCCAAATTACCGTGTCAGATACCAGTTAAGAGTAATCTGAAAAATCTCTCATTCTGTAGAATAATAAAATGCTAAATAATAGATAAAACATACTGTGCCTAAAGTAACATAAATGCACACAACTATATAACAGTGGCCCACCAATGCATCACATTACTTTTTCTTGTTCTGTTACTCCCACAACATGGAGGAAAGGAGAAAGAGATGCCTTGCACATTGAACATGGCTGAGTGATCAGAAGCTGCGATAACTGAAGTTGTGTTACGTTCTTTCAAATGAAGCATTTATTACCAGAATATGCCTGCTGTTCCAAAAATGTGAATAGTAGCCCAGAGTTTATGTAGTGGCCTATAAATACCAGGTGCAAGGCAACCACAAGCCATCTGGAAGGTTTGGTTGGCCACACAACTAGACTTTCTTAATAGAATAAATACATTAGCATGGTCAATAGTTCTGCTATACTTAGCTTTGGGTGTTCCATCCATCTTCTTCTGGAATAAGGTGGGGCACAGGTTCAGAGAATTAAAATGCAGTTTCTGGTGCTTGGCATAGCGCTCAAGTTAAGGAATTGTGATTAGGTTCCAGTCTGGACTAAAAGTGACATTGTGAAATCAATAGGGAAAATATATATATAATACACAGATCTTCAAAATCACTGTCCTCTATGGCAGTGGTAGGCAAACGTCGGCACTCTCGAAGGTTTGGACTACGTTTCCCATTTTGCCTTTACAACCATAATCCTGGCATCACGTGAGATGTAGTCTGCCAAAATTTGCCAATGCCTGCTCTAGGGCATATCTCACCCATCCTACTACTGACCAACCAATCCAACATTGTGGTGGTAGACAAAGAATGGAAGACTGCTGTGGTTGTGGATGTGGCCATAATGTCAAGAAGTAAAATGAGAAGGTGGACAAATACCAAGGGCTGAAAGAGGAACTAGAAATGATGTGGAAAGTAAAGGCAGTAGTAGTCCCAGTTGTGATAGGAGCACTTTGGGCTATAACCCTCTAGTTGGGGGAGTGGCTTCAACAATTTTCATGTGGAACATCTGAGATCACAGTCCAAAAGAGAAAATGAAGGAACAGCTAAGATACTGCGCAGAACCCTCAGACTTTCCAGGCCTTTAAAGAACCAGACTTTGGTACACAGGCATCTGCATCTGGGACCAAGAGACAGCATCAGGTAAACAGGAAACAATGTTTAGATACACAGCAATGCATGCTGGTAAAACACAGAGAGTGGAGCATTAAAGTTCTAGACTGGAGTAAACGGGATAAGGTATATTCAATAAACAAAAAATACAAGGGCTTAAAATAGGTTGGTATAGATCACACAAGTACTTAGCTGAAGGGACACTGGGTAAAAAAAGAAATAGAATGTAAACACTTGTACACACAAGCAGAGGCTTCAATCACAATATGTGTCATGCTTGCTATGGGAATGGAGTGACAGGATCGACATTAGGCTTCTGCAGTCCTGCAAAGGTGAGATGTTGTAACCTAGCAGGAGATTCGGCACCTAGGAGGGATCAAGGTAAAAGGACAAACCTTTGTAAAACTGTTTTCTTACTTACAAGGGAATGGTGCAAGGGTATTCTACATATGATGGTTTAAGTAACTCTTTAAGATGAACCTGGGACAGGTTTCTTTAAAGGCCAGAATCCTGCCTGTCAACACACCAATAGAACAGCATTATATAAGACACCAGGCTGTGATACACTCCAGTAACTGATAAAAAAAAAAAAAGTCAACCAATATTCATTATTATTTTAGTATGGATAAGGAAATGTTTGGAAAGAGAAAGATTTCAAAAGAAGATGCAACAGTAATTTGTACAGTGAAAAAGCAAAATATGACAGTTGCACAGCTTGATTGCAAGAGAGTAGAGGTAAAGATGCAAAGTTACTCCATTGCTTGTACAATTTAAACACCTTCAGGGGATTCTGAGGGGATTGTAAATATTTTTATTTGGGTGTGTACAAGCCTTTAGAGTCACTTTCTTCTTTTTACCTTTAAAAATCAAAGCTTATGATGCCAAATGCAGGTAACGCTTCTTAAAGAGAAGAACCAAATCCAATGCTCCTCTCTCTAAGAAGCATTGGATTGGCTGAGTGTGGAGTTTGCTATGTCCACAATGCATCTTTATGAGAAGAATCTGATTGGACCATAGATCAGCAAGGATGTTGATTTCATCATGGAAGGATTGAGCGGCAGCCAGCAGACTGCCCAAAAGTGAGTTTTTGCAGCTTTTTTGGCCTCCGACGCTCCAAATGCATCCTGATGTCTACTCCGGACGTCATACATAACGCGGAATGCTCACACACTGCACCTTTATTTTTAAAGATACAATGTGCCTTTTTATGATGTCATCTCCTTATGACATCACACATACATGTAACTAATCACTACACATATAGTGTATTTAACTTCCTGGTTGCTCCTAGTTCATTGCACTGTCGTGGATTCTGTACACCCAAGAGCGCGTTATATTACTCTTCTTATTCTGATTTCGAACCATGGCTTGTTTGACAATTCTTGCTCTCTGTAACCCTGACCTTGGCTTGTTTCCTGATTCTCCATTATCCATGACCTTGGCTTGTTAATTGTTTATACTGTGTGTCTGCTTGCAGACGTTCTGACTTATTTCTCATTTTAGCCTGTACACTCTAAGGACCAGTATGCAGGCCTACCTTGTTTTAACCTAGGTTTGTGTGTTCGGGTCAGGCCAATCCTGACACCTTCACAGCATGTATTTATGATATATAACATACAGCTTTCAGTCTTGTTTTGAAAGCTGTTGTTTTTCCATGTTTACAGGGGATTCAATTGTGAAAAACACTGTAAATCGAAATATGGTGTCTGGCCTTCAAGCAGTAACAGCTTTCACTGGAGCGCAATGTGCAGGTTGTATTGCAGAGGTTTATGGGAAAATGTTGAGCTGGTTTTTTTCATTGTGGGAAAAAAAGAAAAGCTAATGATGAAAAAAATCAGGCCATGGGAAAAATATTTCCCTTTTTTGGTATTAGAAAACATGCATCTTGCATCATTTAAAATAAAATAAAGAAAACAATAAATAAATTCGGATGTATGTCTCTCATTCATAACCTGTTACAAGTCATCATTTGTCTTTTTTTTTATTAATCGGAGATATGCATTCTTGGACAATAAATGTCAAGAGTGTCCCATTAAGGGAATTAAACTGAAATATATATTTCACCTTTCTTGCCGGTGTCATTAACACTTATCTAGGAACGTCTGCTCTCTCTGAGCAGTACGCTCACTCAAGATGTCGCTATCACAACCTCAGGTTCATTGGCAGCTCACTTCTTTCCAGTGACGCGTATTCAAAAGGAAGCCTTCCTGTACAGAGAGCGGAAAACATCGAACAGACTTTCAGAAAAGATAAAATCCACCGCCAATCTTAAGTCCTTGAAAAATCCTTTGTCATTGTATCTGCAATCAAAAAGTGGAGATATTTACAAAGCCATTAAACATTAACAGAAATTATCACATGTCAGATTTGTAATACTTTTTTTTGCAGATGGACATATTTCTAGCATTGTGGTTAGAATAGACGCTGCAAAGGCCTGGATATAACATAAGGTTCATTCAGCACTTTCATTCTTCCTAGGTCAATGAAAATGAATATCAAACTTGCTGTGTTAAGGAAATGTCTTAAAAATTTTTTACAAAATTTAAAAGGACACGAGAGGCACACAGACCACTTTAACTCATTAAAATGGTCTGGGTGCAGTGCCCCTGTCCTCTTAACCTTGCAACGGTAGTTATTGCAGTTACTAAGAATCCACAATAATTACCTTGCGTTGTTAAGACTGCCTCTAGTGGCTGTCAGACTTCTGGCGGCTTTTCATACATACGAAATTACGTCATATGGATTTTGAAAGAGAGACTGCATATCAGCTGGAATTTATTTTTTAGGTGAGTGGGTACACCCTAGAAGGCTCTTCTGGCTGCAGCAAGATGGCACAGGACTGACAATTAGATGAAACCATAAGTAGGCGCCATGCACTGCCGGAAGTGACGCGTCCGAAGTGGGCGGGTCTACAAGGATTTTCAGCACCAAACTTTGAAATAAAAAAGGGGACAGAAGGACAGTATTAGTATGCACCTGATGAAGGCATCCAGCCGAAACGCGTTGTGCTTGTTTTAGGAAGAATCTCTTCATGCAGCTTGTTGTGCTTCTTATATAAGCTGAGGAACTTCATCTTTACATCCTACCTATGCTTATATACTGGCACCTGTTTTTATGCAGGCTCATTAAAATGTGAGTAGGATGCAACTATAATAAATAGTTTTAAGATTCACATTGTGGACACTATACAGATTGTATTGCCCTATGTGAGCTTTTCTCTTTTAGAAATACCTCTGGACACATTTTTTCTTTTTAAAGTGTATGTATATATATTTCCTGACCATTATTCATGGCAGCATTTACTCATGGGTTAGCTGCTCCCCTTACAGCAGAAAGGACAGGAAATAGAACTTTGAAACTGGTATAAATAGATCCTCCCCCTTCCCATCAGGCAGTCTTTTTTTCTGTCCTTCACAGCAGTTTGGAAGGAGTCTGCTTAAGCAGGCCTAGATTTTTTATTTTATGCTCACCAGGCAATATTTTTTAGGCCGTGCCAGGGTTCAGCCTCTAAGCCCTGAAGACCCAGCAAAACGCACTAAGATGAAGTGGCTGGCCTGGGTACCCCCTTTAGTGACCGGGGGTCGGACCCAAACTCTCCCATGAAAGGGATGAAAATGGTCCACTGCATGCCAGGGTTCAGTCTCTTATCCCTGAAGACCCAGCAACAGGCCAGCTTGGGTACCCCCTCAGGGGATGTATGTGATATAAGGAAGTTGCTGACCTATGCCTACATGAAGCCAGGCCAGGGTGCAGCCTCTTATCCCTGAAGACCCAGCAAACAGCATATCGGTAAGAGTTGTCAGCCTGGGTTCCTACTTCAGCAACCAGGGATCTGTCCTATCTCTCTCGGAAGTGATGACAGCGGTCCACTGCATACATGAGGCCCAGTTGAGTCTAAGCCCTTATCCCTGAAGACCCAGCAAACAGCACATGTGTAAGAGTTGCCAGCCTGGGTACCTCCTTCAGCAATCAGGAGTCTAACCTATCTCTCTTCCTGAAGGGATGACAGCGGTACATTGCATGCATGAGGCCCAACAGAGTTGTATACCTATTCTATGTATTCCACCTTGCATGGTGATGATGATGGCATATGGGGTACAGATGGAAGCCTATAGTTTAAACAGTTTAGGCTGTCAGTTGTTCAAATCCCCATTTTGCCGATGAAACACAGGCCTGCAACGGAGCTGATAATGCAAGGAGGCATTGTGCAAAGGAGTGCTGATAATGCAATGAGACACTATGGAAAAGAGTGCTAATAATGGATATCCTGGCTGTATAAAGTCTGCTGGAATTCCACAGCCTGAAGTCAGAGAAATATCCAAGGTAAGAGAACCTTCTTGGGTGTCTGATTTAAGTACACACATGTATATGACAGGTTTTAAAAACCTAAAGTCCACACACACACACACTTGTTTCTATCAAGGCATGTGGCATTGATTACTGTTATCTGTGCATTATCACAAATAAGCAGGCTTTGCAGACAGTGGAGGATTATACTGCACAGGAGACCACTGGGCCTCAGTATCTGTACATGATCTGGTGGTGGTACAGCATTGGTATGTTTCCACTACATGCTCTAATGTATGAATTGGTATGAAGTCTCAGTGTGTGTCCAGTATATGCTCTAGGTATGAGTTACTATGAGGACACGGCCTCAGTATAAGTATCCACTATATACTCTATGTATAAGTTACTATGAGGACACAGCCTCAGTATGTATGTGTGTGTGTATATATATATGTATATATGTATGTATGTGTGTATATATGTGTGTGTGTGTGTGTGTGTGTGTGTGTGTGTGTATATGTATGCACTATATGCTCTATGTAGGAGTTACTATGAGGACTCGGCCTCAGTATATGTTCCCACTATATGCTCTTGGTATAAATTAATATGAGGACTCGGCCTCAGTATATATGCTCTATGTAAGAGTTACTGTGAGGACACAGCCTCAGCATGTGTATATATATCCACTATATGCTGTATGTATGAGTTACTGTGAGGACACAGCCTCAGTATATGTACCCACCATATGCTGTATGTATGAGTTACAATGAGGACTCTGCCTCGGTATATGTATCCACTAGATGCTCTGTGTATGAGTTCTATGAGGACACAGCCTTAGTATATGTACCCACTATATGCTGTATGTATGAGTTACAATGAGGACTCTGCCTCAGTATAGGTATCCACTAGATGCTCTGTGTATGAGTTACTATGAGGACACAGCCTCAGTATTTATATCCACTATATGCTCTATGTATGAGTTGATCTGGAGACTTTGCCTCAGTGTGTGTTCTTTATATGATTGATGTATTAGTGGAAGCACAATATTTGTTAATGATATAAGTACATCCGCTATATGAGTCCTATCTAATACTGGTTCTATGTGTGGGTTGTGAGTCACAACCTCAGTATATGTGAGTGGTATATTATGTGCATAAAGTTCTGTTAAAACACTGCCTCATTTTATCTCACTCATATAATCTTAATATGTGTACAGGCATGGTGTCACTGTACATAGCAGAGGTAGGCTATGTATGATTACTGTTTAAACAGACTCAGTATATGTAACTGATATATCTGTGCATAAAGTGCTGTCAGAAACATCCACAATGTATGTGATTCATATAATCTGTATGCAGGTTGGTAGTATTATATAACCCTAATTTATACACGGCATTGGTAGATTTAATATTTACAAATGATCTAAAGTCTGTTTTGCGCTGAAATGTAACAATGCCCAATTCTAGCAAATACAAATGCACTGTTGTACTGGGTAAGTAATTTTACAACATGACAGGAGGCTTCATATTTTGCAATAACTCTCTTTACTAACTCCACACAACAGTAAAGAAAAGTGAGAAACATTAACCAATCAAAAATGCAGTAGGAGGTACAATATTCACAGTGATGAGGCTCCTCCCCCTCTTTCTTTACTGCTCCATCAGCAGACAGGTCAGAGTTTTGGCTCTTCCCTTTTATTTATTATATTTGCTATATTACATTTGTAGTTACTGTATTTCTATGTACTGTATATTTGTATTTACATAGGTAGTTACTGTACATCTTCTTATAGACGTTTTACTCCCTGGGACTTTATCCCTTGGTGAGGGGGGGGTTTTCTCCTTTTTTTCCCTTTCTCAGGGCTTTTCCCTTACCCCCCTTTTCGTTCCCACGCGGTCCGCCGGCTTTTCCCCGCCGTCGGACCGACCGTTTTCCTCCTAACTGAGGGTAACGCTCACCCTCCTCCACCCGTTCCCCACCTCGCGGCTTCACAGCCGCGCTGTTTCTACCGCACGGCGGGAAATTACTTCCCGTTTTTTCTCCGGCGGCCATCTTGGATCTCGCGTCTCGCGAGATCCACGGCCGCCATCTTAGGAGCATTGCGGTCTCCTCATTTCGGCAACCGATCACCTCAGTAACCGGACGCAATCAGGCAGGGGTCCCCAGGTCAGTCAGCCTTCCCATATAAGGTTAAAAACCTGTGCATTGGGGTGAGGCCCCATACTGATTATCATTACTGGCTCTCCAGTGTATTTATGTGCCATTTTGCTACATTCAGGGTGAGGCCCTATTATCTAATTACCGCTGCTATCAGGTGGATTTTGTGCCACCTATATATATACATGCATATATAACTGGGTGAGGCCCAGAAAAAACCCAATACCCCCTGCTAGGGGAAACTGGTGCTTTTGCTGCCAGATTTATCATTCTCACCCTGCCGGGGTGCATATTCCTATTTTATTGTTATTATACATATACACTACCCTGCTGGGGTTGCCTGGGTACTGCAGGTACCTTTTCACTCACTGGGATTGACCCCTAGCCCAACGTTTACTGTGCTTTCTCTATTACAGCGGTCCTACTCCTATCATTATGGATACACCCCAAAACCCTGCGGATTTCCAAACCATGATCGCGGAAGCCATCTCCGCCTCTATGGAGAAAGCGTTATCCAGGGTTATGACGGCAACTGCCGATCAGACTAAAAAAGTCACAAAAGCCCAAGCCCATGACTATGATTCTGAGGCTTCAGAATCCCATACGCAGGCCGACTCACGGCCCAGCAAACGCCACTGGAAGGGCGAAAAAGGGACTGACAACCCGGGCAAAGGCAAGGCACCGGCCAAACGCCACAGGCCAGTCCCACCCACTCCCGCCCACTACTCCTCGGATGAGGGGGAAGAACACACACGCTCCATGGCCGTGTTGGACGAGTGGCAGGCCGCAGATTCTGATTCACAAGATAATGACTGGGGTTCGGACACAGGATCCCATACGGGCCTCCTGCAGGGCACCTTTTTGGACGACACCCAACTGCCGGATGACCCCACACCGGTCCATGACGAAGGGGAAGCCATCCTGGACCCCACGGGCCAGCGTCTATTCGACCCTCGCAATATACGACACCCGCGTTCGGGGGACTGGACCCCCCCGGATCATCTCTCCAAATTTATGCATCGTTGGCTCCGCAAACCCCTGGACAAAACGGTGCGCAACCGACTTCGTTCTGAATGCCCTCGCCCTTCCCTTCCCGACCACGTGGCTCAGACTCCCGAATTCGACCAGGTCATGAACACATTCATGTCTCGGGGTGGCCGTGACCCCAGGAGAGGGGTAGAAAAAGGATTCCACGGAGTTCAGGACAAACTCCTAGACTCCATTGGCCCACTTTCCCGCATCATGTTTTTGGCTGACGATGCTTTTACAAGGGCTGACGAATTTGATGCCAGTATGGTTAAAGAGTGGGCACATGATATACGAGAATGGGCACAGAGGTGCTTCTGTTTCGTGGGCAACACCAATGTAGCCCTCTCCTCTGAGAGGCGTAAAGCAGCGCTGCTCCGTATTGACGGAAAGCTGGTGGAATTGGGCACCAAGGAGTTGGGACCGCTTGCACAGGGCAAATTGTTTGGGGAGGCCTTCCTCAAAGAACTGAACAAGCATGTAAACATTTTCACCTCACTAAATAAGGCTCACACTTCCATGAAGCGAGTCTTCAGGGGCCACCCCAGTCGGGGTGTTTTTGGACGGGCTGGCCGCTACAGGGGCCGAGCAGCCAGCCGTTTTTGGCCTTCTGGCCCCCGCTCGCACAGACCCCAACCCTTCTACCCAGAAGTGGGTTTCAGACAGCCCTTCTCCTACACCCGAGGAGCCGACAGAGGCAGAGGACCTCATAACCGTGGCAGAGCACGCTTCTCCACAGGTAAGCACCTTAGTGTCTCAATGTCCACTTACCCCATGTACTGCAGGTCGTATTGCTCTGTCTTTTCAGAACTGGACAGCCATCTCCACGGACGCATGGATCCTCCAGACGGTTCGGGGCTACGTCATAGATTTCGTGGAAACCCCGTTCCAGACCGCCCCTTCATCCTACAGGGACCCTCTCCTCATACCGTCCTACCAGACACTCCTCACAGACCCGAGAGGGAACCTCCATCCTCTCATTCTGGAAGACCGCCTCACTCTAGTAGCTTGGACTCTTTCAGGGGTGCCTGGCAAACCGAGGACCTATCGCAGACGGCTCGAGACCTCTTATGGGATTCATGGGCACCAGGAACCAGACGATGCTACCTTGCAGCATGGAATTCCTGGGCCGCTTGGTGCAGTGAACGGAACTTTGATCCCTTTACAGCACCTGTAACAGCCATCCTGAACTTTCTCTCCCATCTGTACTCCATGGGACGGTCTTACCGATCCCTCAACGTTGTGCGCTCCACGATTTCGGCGGCTCACGTCCCGACCCGGGGGATGCCCGTCGGGAAAGATCCTCTGGTATGCCGTCTTCTCAGGGGCATAAGACTCCAGAGGCCCCCCAAACCCAAATACACCCGGTTATGGGATGTGGAGGTCGTTCTCCAGTTCCTTAGGGACTGGCCAGATAACGACAGACTTTCACTCCGACAACTGTCGGCCAAACTAACACTTCTTCTGTGTTTGGTCTCGTTCCGCAGAGTTTCGGACGTGCGGGCTTTCGACATTGACGCCTTTTCGGTCTCCCCCGAGGGAGTTACCTTCCAAGTGTCACGTCGTACCAAATCGGACTCCTCGTCGGTTTTTTACCCCTTTTTCCCTACGGAACCGCTGCTCTGCGTGGTCTCCACTCTGCGTCGATACGTACAAATCACATCCCCACTTCGGGTCTCATCTTCGGGCCAACTATTGGTGTCTTACGTTAGACCTCACGTACCCGTCTCCACTACCACCCTCGCCAGATGGGTGCGATGGATCCTGTCTCTGGCAGGAGTGGAGGAGACCTTCGGCGCCCACTCCGTTCGCGGTGCGGCGGCCTCGTCGGCTTTCACCGCGGGCGCATCGCTGGCAGACATCCTACGAGCCGCGGATTGGTCACGCGAAGCGACCTTTCGGACCTTCTATTTCCGCCCGAACACGGGGGCAGCCGCGTCTCTCCTTCATCAGCGTTAAAAATGCAAAATATGAAGCCTCCTGTCATGTTGTAAAATTGAAGATTATGCTAGCGTTAGTGTACTTATAATCTTAATTTTAGTAATGACAGGAGGCGAGTATTTTCCCACCCACCACACCCGCGAGGGATACGTTCTCACGTGAGTATACCTACACTGTGGGCTTTCACCCCTCTACTATCTTCCTACTCACTCTACAGGATATCATGTTTGTACCAGGTCTATTTATGTCCCTGTTATCTGTTACTGTCATTCTGCTATGAATGTCTCATTGTCAGTGGAATTTGTATCTGGTCTATTTTCATTACTGCAAACAGTTGCAAGATCAGTACCTAACCTTTTCCACGTTCTTTTTCAGCATAACTTCAGGATATTGCAGCTCACACTCAGGATGGACACGTTTGGACCATCTTCCGGCCTCTAGACCGGCTCAGTTGGAAAGTTCACCCGTTGGTGCATGTTACAAGACTTTGGATTTATCGAGGGAAATTTGTTTCTGATGTCGCTTTCGAAAGAGGGGGAGGAGCCTCATCACTGTGAATATTGTACCTCCTACTGCATTTTTGATTGGTTAATGTTTCTCACTTTTCTTTACTGCTGTGTGGAGTTAGTAAAGAGAGTTAATGCAAAATACTCGCCTCCTGTCATTACTAAAATTAAGATTATAAGTACACTAACGCTAGCATAATCTTCAATTATTGCCTACTGTGGATTTTCTATTTCAGTTTTTAAATGAAGTGGATAAGGAAACATACTGCTTTTGGCTTTGTATTAGATTCCTTCTCCCACAGGTGTTTCAGGATAAGCAATTAACACATTTTACCACTTCAGATAGACTGCAGGTGTTACTGAACCTGTCTGAGTGCCTCTTCCTGGAGAGAAGGAGACCTGTTTTTCCAAAATGAAGCATGGTAATGTTTAACATAATCGTTTGTTCTTTTTGTGTGTATGCATTTATACATGAGATCCATCTACAAAAGTTTTTCTATTGCCAGGCATCCTCTCCCCTCTGCTCGAGATAGGGAAAGTTTTTTCAATTGGTGGCAGTGTTTTACCTTTAGATATATGCTGATTATTATTAGATTATTAGATCATACTGGTTGCAGGAGCACAAATTGGGCTATTAATTGATCCCATAAGTAGGTAACGCTGAAGCCATTACCTGATTTAACCCCTTAAGGACACATGACATGTGTGACATGTCACGATTCCCTTTTATTCCAGAAGTTTGGTCCTTAAGGGGTTAAAAGCTGTTAATATTGTTTTTTCTTTCTCCTGGTCTTAACCTTTTATTCTTCAAATCTGAATTAATTTCCTTAAAGCATAAAATTTATATTCAGTATTCTCTTTTATCCCGTGGATACCTGAAAGTTTGGCAATACCTTTAGTATATGTTAGGGGTGGCATGCTTTCGGTTCTTAAGGAGTTAACGATCAGAAACTTCTGACAGATTCCCCTGTTGTGAAGGGGAACATTATAATTTCCTTTCTGCAATAAAGGTATTCTTTTAGGCTCATATGCTCCAGGTAACTTTGATGCTGTGTATTGCAAGTATTTTAAGGTCTTTCCAGTCCCCAGACCATTCTACCAGGTTTACTATTTCAGGTAAAATTCACCTGCTGCCTGAACAATAGAGGAAATCCCTAAACAGGTAGTTCCATTACGGACCTCTTCTGATATTCATGGGGATTCTTCTAGGTGTCCTTATATCTGGAATTTGCAACCAATGTGTGGCTTTAAATGGTTGATTCATCCTGCATAATGTAATGTAATGCAGCTTGTTGATGACAAACATTTGACTGATATGTTTTACATGGTCCCTGTACCTAGATCGGTATAAGTTATGGTCACTACTAACATTGCATTGATTTAATACTTGTGGATTATATGTTTGGATTGGTGTTGATATCTTGCAGATATAACAAGTTGCTTATTATCACCATAGGCTCTGCCATAAGTACTTCATCACTATCTGAAGATAAGGTAAGAGTAAGTATGAGGTTGTTGTTCTCATAAGCATAACTGAATATCTTCTACTATCCTCTTATTATGTGTCTGTTGCCACAATGTATAATGTGCCTCTGGTTACCACCTTCCCATCAGTATCTTGCCTATTATATATCTCTTACTTATGTTGCACAACAGTCTCTAATAAATTTGATTATACTGTTTGGCATAATCTGTACTATTTACAATCTTTGAATGTAGGTACTGACGTGGTTGGCCTCCTTATAATTTAGTACTTGCCACAAATTCTATGGTTCATACCGATATTTCTTTTCTTTCCCTCAACTAATCTGTATATGATTCTTCTTGCCTTTGCCTAGTAATGTTATTAGTTTATTCATCTCCTGTGGAAAAAAACTGATCGTTGCTGTATCAATTCATCCACTGTGTGAGGTATTGTTGTGAATCTGAATTTTACAACATCGGGTCAATGTTGCAGTGTTTTAATAACACTTATTTCTCTACTAGGCTCTGTCTCTTTCTGACAGGCAGATATTGATTTTGTTCCTGTATCTTCAGGTAAGTAGTTCACAAGTCAAGAGGAAGCAGTGTGAATCGTATTTAATAAATACATCCAGTAAGTAGTAGGATTCTCAGTGTAATTCTCCCTGTGTTTAATAGCATGGTGTGTCCGTTCTCATCCAACATTATCTGCTTGTTCCAGTATGATCTCTGGAAGCTATGCCTTTGTCAAGGTTCTGATTTATTGATATCAATTTGGTTTTAAATTTTTATACCAGAATGACATTTTCCTTCTCTAGCTTATGCTATCATGGCCTTAATTTCTATCTGACACTCTATATTTATTCAGGATATTTCAGATATTGAATGCCAGGAGGTTGCTGACCTTGCAGCCTCTAGGGAAAATTATCTTGTCTGAGCAGATTTTATGATAATTTCCTATTTATTCTTGTTTGGCTTTGTAAAGTCTTCTAAGATTTACAGCTCAATAATGGTTTTATAGCTATTAGCTGTATTTGAACTCTGTCCCTCCCTCATATATATATATATATATATATATATATATATATATTGCTTGGGTATTCCCCATGAGTAAATGCTGCCATGAATAATGGTCAGGAAAAACGAAAATTGTTTCATACTTACCGTAATTTTCTTTTCCTGATAATTATTCATGGCAGCATTACGTTCCCACCCATATACTATAGGAGTTGTGAAGCTAGTTACAAAGACTGCCTGATGGGAAGGGGGAGGATCTATTTATACCAGTTTCAAAGTTCTATTTCCTGTCCTTTCTGCTGTAAGGGGAGGAGCTAACCCATGAGTAAATGCTGCCATGAATAATTATCAGGAAAAGAAAATTACGGTAAGTATGAAACAATTTTCCTTTTTGTATTACACTTTCCTAACACTGTGCACATTTCTGTTGTCACATTTTCTATTTGTTGTAAGGGCACTATCCACTTACGTTTTTTGGTTTCTATCCTCTGTATGAGGATATCCAACGTCAATTAATTCCCTATAGGAAAGCATTCTAGCAATGCTCTCCTATAGGGAGGGCCTAATGCGTTTGTGGTGTTTGCTGCGCATGCGCATTATCGCAGCCATACCGGGCAAAGTTGGAGGCAGTGGAGCTCTTACTATGCCGGAGGGAGGGAGGTTAAATCACCTTTAAGATTACAAGTAGTAAGGAGGTTGTGCGGGGTTTAAGGTTTGTTTGGAGTTATAGGGAATTAAGTGGATACTGGACTGATTAATACAAACATGCAACACTGCGTATTCATTATAGAATGGATCTGTACTGTCTCAGCACAGGCCAGAGCATATATTGTATCCAGCTAGAACTGAAAACACCTTCAGGGATTCTGGTTCACGAACAAAGAAAAGTTTTGCTAAAGCTATTTAAAATACAACATGATGTTATCACAAAATTTCTTAGGATCAGGCCTGCTCATTTTATCCAGATAACTAACGTTGTTCTAAAGTTGTATTGTAAGCCATTCTGTGTTCTTATGTAATGCTCTGAGTAAGGCATGTGTTCTGGGGCTTGCCACAGGTGATTAGCCTGTTTCATCCAGTATACTCATAATTACCAAACATGACAAGTACAGCAGTACACATGTCCCTTCCACAAGTACTTAGACAGGGTTATTACCTAAAATGAGAACTATCGGAATTCAAACTGAATTTCAAATTTAAGGCCAAAGTAGCAGCACAGGAAAAAAAATCTCCAAGGCAGCTATGTCTTTAAATTTGAAAATCACTTTGGATTCCCAAACTAGTAAATAACCCTGAGGGTTCAACCATTGCCTCCAACCAAATAGGCTCCAACAGAATTCATTACAATTTGTATGACCTTGTTTATGAAGATGAGCAACTTTTACCCATCTGTTTCACAACATCGTTAAATGGCAGCATTTCCAGCAAAGCTAATGTTCAATAGTATGTAGCAAATAAGTAATGTCATGCATTATACAGGTTTATTTATAGAACAGATTTTATATACCAAAATAGCACTGCCAAGTATACAAACTGGGAATAAATAAAGAGAGATGGTTGTGGGGAGAAAATCAAATTGTGAAGGAACAGATACTAAGAGACAGTCTAGAATGCCTAATTATTTCTCCCTTTGTCCTATAATCCTCTCTCTCTTTTTATTGCATTGCTACGAATAATTTGTTTGGCGCAAAGGGAGGTAAACACAGGAGAAAATGCTAAGATACTCTATTATTTCTTCAATATGACAATTTTTAATTAGCGTCTCCAATAATCCACATATGTAGTAACTTTTTGTGTGCCACTGTATTAAATCCACTGGTATTTTCTAGCATAGGAGTACAGATAAGGTAAACTGTAACACTATGATCTAGATTTTTATTCCTGCTGACTTTGCGTCCTTGACAAGCAAGTCACGAAGATAATTTTGTCTGACCTTGTTAAAAAGCCAAACAGATGACACTGCTTGCCCAGTCTGTGGCACTGGTTTGAAAAATCCAGAATTTCCAGGCAGGACCTCATAGAGTTCCTAGCAACTGACATAGTGCTGTTACACGGATTTACATAGAGGAAATATTTACAATACGTTCCAGCAGGTCAGCGTCTCCCTCTGACATCATTATCCAATTGGTCTGATAATCTCAATGTGTTTATCTGTGAGCCGCTCTAGGAAAGGAGCCATCCATGCCGGGATTATACTGTCTAACAATGGTCAGAATGAACAACTCTCTCTGTCCTCGTGTTACATTGCTAACCTGAAATCATTCATTATATCTAATGTCCTCTAAAACGTGCACACACAAAAAAATATACAAAGTAAAACAAATAAAAAGGACAGTCATTTATTTATTTTGTGCATACATTGAGTGTCTATACTGTACACATACATACAAAAATAACATTGTTTATTTGTACTGTTTTATGCCATCTGGTAAGAAGTGTGCATATGCAGCATTACATGCAAATCATGGGATAATGGCAACAAAACATGTGGCTCGTGTTCCAGGTCTGGGAGAAGAGATAGTAGGAAGATTCCAATTTCCCAGATTAATTTCCTATTTTTATTTATAAAGATCCTAATAATCCTTTATTTACCTAATGTTGTTCATCTCTATGGCCTATATCTTCTCATGCTAATGCATATTCATGCAGATCCCAACCATGGGGCATATACATTCACACTTGTTTTCAACTACACATTAGTAGCTTCTCCGCATATATCAGTTTTTCAGCCTCTATTCCATCTTCATCGTAGTTAATGTTGTATGAAATTGAAGTCTCTCTGAGATAATATAGCTAGGTCCCAGAGAGATTGTGGTGAGACCAAACACAATAAAACTAAACACATATTCAAATAACAGTAAATCTAAAGTAGAAATAGCAATGTACTAAATGTCAGGAAGGGTAGCGTCCCAACATACAAATCTAGGGAAGCTAGTAAAATAGAGCATATTACTAGTTCTTAGAGCTGGCCGAGCTTAACATTATAACACAAAGCAAGAATCATCCTAGGATAGGACTAAGGGCAAGGGATAGAGTAAACAGAACGGTAAGACAACTAGAACATGGCACACATTCGCTTGCAGATCGAGTTGATACAGACCTAGAATCAGACCTCATATAAGGTCTCCAAGGCCAGGTGGTGGAAAGGCGGCATCAAGGCCAGCCCACCGGGAAATTTCACTGTAGAGCGCAGATCTGTCGCACTAATATATAGATTTTAAGCTTACTTGCACCTGTTCGAGTGGGACGTCTCTTTGGCCTTCGTATTTTCATTATATGTAAGTGTGGAACAAGCACCATAATTTTCTCCACACACCAAAGGGGAAGTCAGAATGGAAGACTCCACAAACGGATGGAGGTAACAGGCTAGAAAGAGGGGGGGGAATGGGGTAATCTGTGTCTATTCACATTTGTGTTTGTTTTAATATGTATGTCTGTATGACTGTATGTATATGTTTCTTTACGAACCGGTCTCTGTATTTTTGTTTGTCTGACTGTGGCTGTATGTGTGTGTGTTTATATGCTGTGTGGCACACGATTAGTTCTATTGCTGTGGAAGTCTGTGATACAATCATACACATCACACATTGCTGCGAATTTTATTGAACATTTCAGATGATTAAAAGCAGCAGGCTGGATTTTGATTCCCTTTTTTTCAATTGCTCTTGTATAGTTATCCCGAGTTCCTGGCTGCTCAGCATTTACTTTTACATTATGGAAACTGGCATTGGTTCAGTAGAGAGGATAAATCCAGTCCTGGAAATGCCAAAACATCATTGGCTTGCAACGCTATATCTGCATCATCTGGCTAGTCCAGTTTCCTTTATCAGTATTGCCAGTGGAATGTAGCAGAGCATTACAATGTGTACTAGAATGACACATACAATGAGCAGGAAACCTGACACTAAGACATATTTCAAACATAAACCTGCCATATTAGAAGGATGCAATATACATATACATGTGGAACAATGACTTGAAATCAGTTTGTCTTTACAAAGGCTAAATTGGATGCTGGTTCTTTTTCGCCTCAGTGCTCCTTGCACCTAAATATTAAATATTTATGCGCCAATAAATGGGAGAAGTTCACAGCATCTGCAAGGTGTCCTAATGTGATGTATCTCCTTTCCTTCTGTAATGACACTGGATTAACTTTCATTGTTTTTAGCTCTCAGTTTCTAGTTTGCTGAGCAGTGTCAGCATGGTCTGCTCAGGATTCAGGTGACCCTAATATATAATAATCCAATAGAAGGTTATGCCCGAAGGGTAGCATGATCAAACACATGCAAACCACTGAACAAGTAGGCCAGGTCAGATAATAGCAAAGTCATGTCCTAAGAAACAGAAGGGAAGAAACTGTAGCGTTACTTACCTTAACCGGGGGCCGGTCGCGGTCCTCTCTTCAAGCCGCGCGCGGTCCTGCGGCTGCACGAGCCGCGCGCGGCTCATCCAACTGCTTTGGATGGAAGGCGGGCAGTGACCGCGTGAGGCGGTCACGTGTCCCGCCTGAAACTAAGAGCGCGCCGCGAGTCTCGGGCGCGCTCTTAAAGAGACAGTGGGAGCCTAATTGCCAAAAGGCTCCCATTGGCTCCTGTCATACCACACTCCCTGTACAATTACCTATAGGGGGTGTGGAAGTGACAGGAGCCAATCACTTTCGTTTTAAAGCTATTTAAACTTACCTTTTTCCCTTAGCTCGTTGCCCTATCGTGGTTTCTGTTTCAGTTCCCTTTAGCGCTTGTGGTGTTCAGTTGTGTTTTCTCGTATTGACTTTGGCTTCGTATTCTGACTTCGTTTTCGCTTTATCCTTATCTGTACTGTTTGCCGGCTTGCTGTTTTCCGTGTACCAGACCCCGGCTTGTCCTAGTTTACGCTGTCTCTCTGTGCCCTTGACCTCGGTTTGTTCCTGGCTCTGTCTCCTCTCATATACGTCGAGTCCGGCCATTCTAAGGTCCGGTAGACGTATCTCTCCTCTGTATTTGCCTCTGTTTAGCTGGATCCTGCGTGTAGGGGTATATTCTCGTTACAGAAACAATCGTGGTCCAGAATTCGGAGCAGGTTTTATACAGCACAAAATAATTATTTTCCGATCCAGAATTGAGTGCAAAGAGCAAAATTAAATCATAGGGAGACTGCTACAAAGATGAAGTGAGGCAAGGCTCGTTACTAGAATATTAGATAGAATCCATATCTATAAATGCGAGTAATCTGCAGAGGAAAAAAAAAAAAAAAAAAATCGAGATCAAGAACAGAGTCAGCTGCACATGGCAAAGAGTATCAAAATCCAGATTTGGCAGTAAACTGAACAGGCCATGTAATCATGTAAACAGGTCATCTGGTGGTCATGTAAACCTACCCTGAATGCAGAGTAAAAACAAGTTGAAATTCTAGCTTTGTAAAGAACCTTTATGTTTCTTACTGAAGTTCAATGTTAAGACAACTCTAGTTCACAAAAATCTGGGTTGTCAAGGTTAGCGGTAAATTAACTAAAGAAATGAAAATGAAGCTGTCATTTTACTCAAATTTACTTATTCTGTAGCCGATGGCAGCTTCACTGCAATTTAGATAGGGAAACAGAGATTTATTATCATATGCAGAACATATGCACGCCATGCATATCAATCCCTAACAGAAGCAAGAAAAGCATTTGGAGATTAGAGACAGTGAATTTGGCAGCATAAGCTTAATGATGAGCCAGACAAAGTTAGTAGCCGATTTAATGGCATAATAATGACACAATTTATTGTTAAGTTAAATAGGATGTGTATAGATAAATAAAATAATAATATGCATACATGTAGTTATACTGTTAACACATCAATGAGTTAGTACTCTCGGTACGAGATACTGGCGAATAACAAGCGTGCAACATATATGAAGTAATAAATCATATATTTAAAGGGACAATATAGTCACCAGAAAGACTACAGATTATTGCAGTTCTTGTGAGTATAGTCTGTTCCTTCCAACTTTTTTTTAATGTAAACACTGCCATTTCAGAAAAAATTGCTTCAGTGCATCTTTATGAGGAGATGCTGTTTGCCAGGGGGGGCGTTTGGCTCTGCCCACCACCCTGCTTTCCTTGCTGAGATCTAAGAATTGACTATTTTAGCCAATCCGATGCTTTCCTATGTGGAAGCATTGTGATTGGCTGAGATCATCAATTCTGATGATGTCAGCCAAGGGGCCGGATCAGGGGGCCACATGCAGTCCCACATGGTGCTGTAAAAAGTTGAGCAAGTCTAACCTGAGGTTAGAGGGTGCACTTTCTTTTTCCCATCACTGTACTTGAACAAAAACTGAAGGTTTCCGTGCTTGATCTTTTTCAGGATAATGAAACGTAAATCTTTCAACCAGATTCAGCTCCTTATCATATTGTTGCTGTGTGCATAAAGTGGTTTCAGGAAAATCATATTACACTGCTAGAAAGGCTAGGTAATAGTTTTGACCTGAATCCAATTGAAAATCTGTGAAACCGATTAAAGAAACTTGTTAGTCAGAACCAACCAAGGAATAAAAGAATCACAATATGATGTTTTTTCTGTGTATAAAGTCTTAATAAGAGTCTCAATAAAGTGTGCTACATTACATTCTACATTAAATGATCTTTCTAATGATGTATAATTCTTTGGTATTATTCTAAAAAAGACTGACATTATGAGCCATCAAACATCAAAAATGCAATCTCTCGGGGCGGGGCCTGACTGCCATGCCTGCAAGACGTGTCCTGCATGAGATCCAGGCAATAGCATGCATATCGGCAGTTTTTGGGTCTATTATTGTACTCAGAGGCCCTGACCTTTTAAAAATATTTTGAGTGGATACTCTCTGGGCAAAAGCTCCAATTACTCTGCGGCCTGGTCTACACCGAGGAAGGGAGAGGCAACCGATCTTCCACCTGGAATGACCAGAGCTGACTTAAAAGGAGCACTATAGGGTCAGGAACATAAACATGTATTCCTTAACCTATAGTTTTAAAACCACCATCTTGCCAAGCTGGTCCCCTCATGCTTCCCTAAATATAGTAAAATCTTACTTGTATTCAAGTCTGGAGCTGCTTGCTTTGTCCCGGTTTCCTTTAGACCTTCCCACTGCCTGCTAACATCAGCAGAAGTGCTAGCCTGATCCATTCAAAATGCTTCCCCATAGGATTGGCTGAGACTGACAAAGAGGCAGATATGGGGCAGAGCCAGCACAATCAAACACAGTCCTGGCCAATCAGCATCGCCTCATAGAGATTCATTGAATCAATGCATCTTTATGAGGAAAGTTCAGTGTCTGCATGCAGAGGGTGGAGATACTGAATGTTTGGATGCATTTTATGCAGCCATGACCCAGGAAGGATCTCTAACAGCCATCTAAGGAGTGGCCAGTGAAGTTATCACTAGGCTGTAATGTAAACACTGCATTTTTAGACAGTGTTTACAGCAAAAGGCCTGAAGGTAATAATTCTACTCACCAGAACAAATTCAATAAGCTGTAGTTGTTCTGGTGACTATAGTGACCCTTTAAGGGATCTGCTACTAATGTCTTAGTGGTGCCAGATAACACAGGACACATGCAGAGGTATCATGGAGTCCATATCTCCAAGCATCAGAACTGTTTTGGCAGAGTAAAGGGGACCTACATGGTATTAGGTAGGTGGTTTAATGATGTGGCTGATCAGTGTATATGGATAAGTCTTTGGTTTTATCTGCAGTTGAAATACATGTTTCTATCATCCAAAGTCTCATAATTGTCACCTAAAATACTCTAAACTCATTCCCAGAGAAGATCTCTATTTAAAAAACACAAATATATGATCCAAAACATATTATAAAAAAGAAAAAGAAAAAAGAAATAAACCAGCTATTCTAGAACAGCATATGGGTCTGACTTTCTGCCTCCACAGAATGTGAGTAAAAAGTTCAAGAAGGCATGAAAACAAATGTTTACTCATTGCACATCTCTGCCTACTATAGCAAAAGTTGGATTTAAAAATACCTCAAGATCCCCATGTAAGTAAAATACAAAGGCAGCGCACACATGGACCATCTGAACCTCATTGCAGAATCTGTTCTAAAATTCACACTTGTCATGGTAACTAAGATATAAGCAGCTCAATGCGGTTCTTGACAGAACTTGCTGTTTCCTCAAGAGCATATGTTTAGCTCTCATCAAAAAGAGAATATATAGTGCAGTGACTGTTTAATAGCCAACAGATATAATGTGGTACAGAGAAGAAAACGGTAAGGAAGCATATATAGATATACATACACAACAAGAACAATATTAACAGGAAAACAGAAAATACCACAGCACCACCATTACCTAACTAGTAACAAAAGAAAAGCGTGACATTTACAAAATACAAATTAATAATGTTTGTTTGTATTTAAAAATATCGTAGGAGAGTCAGATCAATATTTTAATTCTGTATTAAAAACAGATGACATTATAAATCCTTGGTAATATATATATTCTGTATACATTAATCAGCCACAACATTAAAACCACCTTCCCAATATCGTGTAGGTCTCCCTCCTGCTACCAAAACAGTTCTGATGCATTGAGGCATGGAAACCACAAGACCTCTGAACTTGCCCTGTGGTATCTGGTTCCAAGACATTACCATCAGATCCTTTAAGTCCTGCAAGTTGTGAATTGTGGGGCCTCTGGGTATCAGATTTGTTGTCCCAGCACATCACACTGAAGCGCCATTAGATTGAGATCTAGGGAATTTGGAGGCCAACCCAATACTTTGATATCTTTGATATGTTCCTCAACCCATTCCTGAACAATTTTTGCAGTGTGACCGGGTGCATTATCCTGCTGAAAAAGGTCAGGGAACACCATTGCCATGAAGGGATGTCTGTAGTCTGCAGGAAGTGGTATGTATTAGAGTAACATGCACATGAATGCCAAGACCCAAGGTTTCCCAGCAGAACATTGCCCAGAGCATAACACTATCTCCGCCGGCCTGCCTTTTTTTCATAGTGCATCCTGCTCCCATACCTTACCCAAGAAAATGACACACAGGCATGGGAGGGCTGTCAGCCTCAGGCCTGGGGGGCAAATCCAGTCAAGTGACCCGTTGCACCCCCGAATCAACTCACCATCCATGCCCACCTTTTCCTTTTTTTATAACGGATATTGATGTTATGCTAATCAGTAGCTCTTTGCCATACCCAGTCCTTTGCGGCTCTGACTTTCAATGTTGTTAGAGCGCAGGCTGAGAAGCTCTGAGCCTGTGCTCTGACTCACTAACTGAGCATCGGAAGCACAAGGGAGAGGATATGATCTAAGGCAACTACTGCTGGTGCGCACCAATGGCCCACCAGGGAATCGTTTAAATTAAATATGCAGGTGTCCCAAACTTATGAGCTGTGTTAGGCGCCGGGCGCCTCTGTTGTCATGGCGCCCTACGTGACCCCACAGCTTGCACACCTCAATGGCTAGCCCTGCTGACAGACACACTGGAACTCAGTCTTAATAACACACACACACACACACACAAACCCTGACAGACAAACACTCACTAACAGGCAGACACATACACACACACTGACAGGCAGACACACATTCACTGACAGACACACTCGCTGACACACACACTTACTGACAGACACCAGCGCCATATTAACAACATTATAGACCCCCGGGCAAAGCAGTGCACTGGGGCCCTGCCTACACAACTTACAGGAATAAAAACGTAAATTATATATACAACGAAGATTGTATTTATAAGTACCTCCAACAAATGCAATGCATACATACAATACATACACACAGACTGCAGAATACAGTCACACACCGACTGCTGAATACATACATGCATACAGACTGCTGAATACACACACACACACACTGCAGTGAGGGGTGCAGTGTATGTGTTTGTGTATACGGGTGCGGTGTGTGTGGAGTGCTATGTGAGTGTGGGGTGCTGTGTGTGGAGTGCTATATGAGTGGGGTGCTGTGTGTGTGTGGAGTGTTATATGTGTGTTGGGTACTGTGTGTGTGTTTGAGGGGTGCAGGTAGCAAATTATTTTTTTCTTTTAGTACTACTATACATTAAATAAAATCTATATGTCCCCCCCACCCATCTTCTTACCTTTGGTGAAAGAGGCTGGGACAGAGCCAGCCCTGGTGGTCCAGTTGTGAATTCTGTACAGCCTGCAGCTTGTCTGGCTGCAGGCTGTCTTCTGTCCTCCTGCACGCAGAATGCTGTGTGGAACATTGCCATGGTAATGCGCGGCAACGCTCCACACAGCCTACTTGCGGGAGGAGCGATCTGCCTTACAGGTCGGCCTCTCCTGCAGCCCTGGGTCCTAGCTACTTCTCTCCCCGATCGAAGGGAGATCTCCCTCACTGGCCCACGGCCAGAAAACAGGGCCACCTGTCCATTGGCCGGCAGGGGAGATCAAATGATCTCCCCTGTCGGCCGGGCATGTGCTGGGCAGCGCGGTAGGGTCCCCATGCCTGTGGGGCCCACGGGCAACTGCCTAGTGTGCCCGTGCGGAAATACAGCCCTGACACACAAACTTCCACACACACACAGTTCCAGACACACACAGTTCCAGACACACATACAAATTAATTCTATTTCTTGTTACTCCTACCTTTAGGAGTCCTCTCCCCGGGGTCCAGTGTCTTCGATGTTCTTCCTGCTCCTCTCTCCTCCCTCACGCAGTTTAGTGATGCGCGGCCAGAATTACGTCATATTACGGCTCCCGGCATCACCAGAGAGGGCGTGCGAGGGAGCAGGACGATAATCAGCATAGGCAGTGATCCCTTGCCGCCACCTGCCTCCTTCCTTCCTTATGCGGCTGGTATAGTGCTGCAGAGTAGGCACCTGCCATCTGGGACAGGTAGCATTTTAACGAGGTTATTGAGTTCACCTGTCAGTGGTTTTAATGTTGTGACTGATAAGTGTACATAGTCATGGGCTGCTCAAATTATACCGTGTTTCCCCGAAAATAAACCCTACCCCGAAAATAAGCCCTAGTCGGATTTTCGGGGTGGGCTGCAATATAAGCCCTACCCCGAAAATAAGACCTAGGCATTGTACCTTTGCGGCGAGACTTCCTTCTTCTGCTGTAGGAGGAGCGTCGCGCAAACGTGATGACGACATTTTGCAGCGCCGTCAGTCTGCCTTCACGGATCTTCAGCGGAAGGATCCATTTCCGGGCGGTGAGGCTCCCAGTGGTCGGACTCGGCAAGGAATCTTTGAAATGTGAGTACCGCTAGATATTTTATGTCTGGGATTAATTGAATTAATTAAAGGGGGTGGGGGGGGTGAATTAATTAAAGGGTGGGCTGGATTAATTAGAGGGGGGTGAATTAATTAAAGGGTGAATTAATTAAAGGGTGGGCTGGATTAATTAGAGGGGGTGAATTAATTAAAGGGGGTGAATTAATTAAAGGGTGGGCTGGATTAATTAGAGGGGGTGAATTAATTAAAGGGGGGTGAATTAATTAAAGGGTGGGCTGGATTAATTAGAGGGGGTGAATTAATTAAAGGGGTGGTGAATTAATTAAAGGGGTGGTGAATTAATTAAAGGGGTGGTGAATTAATTAAAGGGGTGGTGAATTAATTAAAGGGTGGTGGATTAATTAGAGGGGGGTGAATTAATTAAAGGGTGGGCTGGATTAATTAGAGGGGTGAATTAATTAAAGGGGTGGTGAATTAATTAAAGGGTGGGCTGGATTAATTAGAGGGGGGTGAATTAATTAAAGGGGTGGTGAATTAAAGGGTGGGCTGGATTAATTAGAGGGGGTGAATTAATTAAAGGGGTGAATTAATTAAAGGGTGTGGATTAATTAGAGGGGGTGAATTAATTAAAGGGTGGGCTGGATTAATTAGAGGGGGTGAATTAATTAAAGGGGTGGTGAATTAATTAAAGGGTGGACTGGATTAATTAGAGGGGGTGAATTAATTAAAGGGTGGGCTGGATTAATTAGAGGGGGTGGATTAATTAGAGGGGGGTGGATTTATTAAAGGGGGGGTGGATTAATTAAAGGGGGGGTTCAATGTACATACCGGTACCGTAAATAAATAAGCCCTACCCTGAAAATAAGCCCTAGTGTGTTTTTTGTGACTAAAATTAATAAGACCCGGTCTTATTTTCGGAGAAACACGGTAGTAGTGACAATCAATCTGGTTCCTATATTAGTTTTCAACCTTCAATGCACTATATATAAAATGATACAATATTCATATTTTCTGCTGATGGTTGATAGTATTTTAACAATAATTATTATGCCTTTGCATATATCCCAGGACATACTTGAAAAAGAGAGAAATTTCAATGAATCCTTACTGGTAAACTATTTTATAAATAAATATATTTCAATTCCATACAATTTTTTTCATTGTGTTTTTTTGCATCTGTTAGTTATTACAGAACACTTGTTAATTGCTTCTTTTGCATGGATTGAGCTAAACATATGCTCCCACAGAAATGGCTAATTCTGCAGAGAAATATCTTGAACCACTTACAGCACAGAAAACGTGACATGTGTCACGTGTGCTTGGTATTAATCTCTCCCATAAACACATACATGCAAACTGGCTTTTTATTAAATTAACACACAGATACATATAAAGGAGATATTAAAGTGAACCGGTTATGAAAAAATGAACTTGCTGAAATCGCTCCCATATACATTGCATACACCATGTATCGCAACCATACATGATGTATTCAAAGTAAAATATAGTGATTTACTTACTTTTCCTCCATTCCAGTGCTGTTTTGTGGGTGTTACTCTGCAGTATTCTTTGATTTGCCATTCTTGGGATGCATCTCCTCAGAGACGTCAGCATGCAGACTTCATTGCCAGCTTAGCGTCGGAATGAAGTGACACCGTACATGCCCTAGCAAGCACTTTGAGTTTCCATAGCAACCACAGCACATGCACTCTGGTTGCTATGGGTGGAGAGCAGAGGGACTTCCTGAGGGAGGTCTTTTCTGTTCTCCCTTGTCAGTCAGTCAGTCAGTCAATGTCCCAGCAAGGGTGAGGCATTGACCGACAACTGTGAGAAAAATCAATTTTTGAATAGGCTTTTCTCATAATCAATACATGTGCTAACAAAACTGCTAGCACAATGTAGAGATAGAATCTTATGCTCAATCTAATGAGCATGACTTGTTTGGGGCATGACAGGTCCCTTTTAAAGAACATGCCTCAAGACCTTTTAGATTTTTGTGTTTTGAGGCTAGCATTTATTGAACAAAGGACTCCATAAGAATAAGAGAGAAGCTTCATGGTTAGGATTATATAATGGAATTGTTGTTATATCCTGTTCTCAGATAACGATAATAGTCATACAATATTTAGAGAATATTAAAATATGTGGGAGCAAATCTGCCAAGTTTACAATTGTTGATTAAAGAGGCAACCTAAAATTCTAATTTTCCTCACCAGTGAAAGAGGCAAACGGCTTCTACTATTATAGATTGTTCTCTAAGCTTGAGCTTTATCAATACAGCAATTTGCTCTTCACAATATCACCGTGCTCCCATAGGGATGGTCTTTATTTAAGGTAATCCTGGATTCGTGGAAGTCAACAATTGGGTAAGAAGATTGTTTTAGACCAGAGTAGCATGCCATCATGTGACCCACATAAATGAATATTTTACTATAATTCTATTTGAGAATACGAGGAAGCAGCTTGACTCGGATACGGTTTGATCTTGAACTGTTTCTGTCTTGTGTTTTCCTTCGGGTACAATTTATTAATCACCTGATTACTGAATCAATATATTGCAAAAAATAAATAAAATACTATTGGTCTCAATGTAATAAATAAATAAGTCACAGTGATATATAGAAAATGGTTATTTGCAAGACAAACTAATTTAAAGTAACATTATAGTGTCAAGAACACAAACATGTACTCCTGACTATAGTCCTAATGGGGTGTTTTAGGTGACCAGTCAGTCCCATTCCGATCACTCTGAAAAGGTGATCTTACTCACCTTTTCAACCATGCCGCAGAAGTCTCTCCGCTGCTGGCTCCAGCTTAATCAGTCTTCATGATCTCAGCCAATCCACTGCTTTCTCGTAGGAAAGCATTGAGAGACTATTGCGCATGTGTGGCAAAATACTGTGCAAAATCATCTCCTCACAGAGATCGATTGAATTAATGCATCTCTATGGGGAACTTCAGCGTCTCCATGCAGATCATGTACTATGAACCATCTCTAGTGGACGTCTGATTGATTGCCACTAGAGGTGTTACTAAATGTTACTTTGCTCTGAAAAGGCAGCATTTACGTTAAAAAGCCTGCAAAGACAGGCTATAGACACTATTAAGCTGTAGTAGTTTTGGTGACTCTAGTGTCCCTTTAAATTATGATCAATGTTACAAATAAATCAGAAATATGACCAGACTAGTTTGTTGCTTGTTGTACTACAAACACAGCAATTTATTTCCAGTAATGTCCTAACACACACAGGATTATACATTAAAGAGTGAATGGTGAGGAATAGATGGTGGATTTCATATTTTAGGGCAAAATTAAAAAACAGCTGACTTGCAGAGGTTTTGCAAATTTTGCTATAATGGACAAAGATGTTAAATTCAATTTGAATTCACACTTTAATAATTTGTTTCAACAACTCTGAAAAGTTGTTACAGCTTTTTTTGTGAGAGGAGGCTACACTGTAGGTGCTTTATGTACTCCAGTTTTGTCGAATGGCACCTCATATTGGCATTTAGTAGTTATAGTGCTTAGACTGTCTTTTTAAGAAGGCACTTCAGGTTAGAGGTGACCGTGTATTTAATGCAAAATATCCCCTTTGCGATGGTAACCATACCGTTGCAGAACATATATGGCAGATATAAAGTGCTATCTGAAACCTGCTCCAACCAGACCAGACCCAACTGTTTATGAATGCCTTACTAGTGAAGCAGCATCATAGAAATTGTGATTTGGGGGTCCCCTGACAAATCACCATGCCCATTAACCTTAGCCAGCCTGGTACAGACCATGAAGGTTGCGGACAATAAAATAGCTACTCGTCCCAGTAATACTGCAGGTTTAAAAGGATGACGGAAAATGGATGCTTTGCAATTTAAAAAAAATAACATTTTTATTTATGGGTGCATAAATTTGTAGGAGTCAGTGTGTGTGTCAATGTGTTTGTAGGTGTAACTGTGTGTATGAGTGTGTTTGCATGGGTCAGTGAGCGTGTATAAGCCACTGTGTGTGTCAGTGTGTATCTAATGATCAATGTGTTTGTAGGGGTCAGTGTGTTTGTATCGGTCACTGTGTGTGTGAGTTTATTTGTATGGGTCAATGTGTGTCTCGTGTTTTAGGAGATATTTTGTCAGTGTTTTGTATGGGTCACTGTGTGTCAGAGAGTGTGTATGGGTCACTGCATGTGGCCTCTATTTCAATGCATCATTTGGTTCCTAACAAAGCTGCAGTTTACCTAGCTGGTACCATTTTCTGCCCAGACCCCCTTGGAGTCGCAGCCCACCTTTTCAGAGAGCCTGGTAACTACTACCTTTCTTAAGTAACCTTTTGGTTTTGTCCTCTGCATTTTGAGTCCACTAGTTGCACGATTATAGCCCCCTCTAACACCATTTCCTCTCTTTCAGCTTTCCATACTCTACACCTCAATAGTCTGCTAAATAATTTTTGTTCCCAGACCCTCCTGTGTGCCTTTTCTTATATACATATATTGCCCTATTGTGTACCGCGCTGGGTGTAACACTACAGGTGACCCTGAGTGTGTGGCTGAGCAATGGGTAAACCCCACCAGTATCTTGGGTGATTCCCACGTTTATGTAGAATACACAGCCTAAGGCTCTACACAACCTTTATTCTTAACATAACTTTGAAGCAGCATAAGGCTGCATATAATTTTGTATGAATCCCATAAAAATATTACTATGCAAGTTTGTCATGAACACACACTATTTGATTTGTGGTGATCCCACTGCAGGAGTACTACTAACATATTATTCCCCTGCATATTAACATTAAGTCATGAGCTATGGCTTATTCTCAATATATCTGAGGAATTGAAAGGTTGACCCATTTCTGAATGCATTTCCAAGGTGTTAGTGGTCCTTCCATGACCCACGCCCTACTCCTGTTGACCCACCCCAACACCAAGCCTTATATTTCAGATTCTGATGAGTCTTCTCAGTCTGATCATGTGAACACAAATGTTTAACACAAATGTCCCTGGAAGGGCACAGTGCTTCTGCTGGTAAAGGCAAAGCATCCACTAAATCCCTCCTCTTTTCACAGCACATATGGAGTATATGGATCCCAATGAGGGCTGGACATCATATGATCTAGATATCGTAGATGTATACTGTGCAGGCAACTCTGATGAAGAACATCCCCCTGCCATGCAGATTTTTAAAAGGTGTGGGAAACAGACGAAACGCGTAGAAAGGGAGAAAATTGCAGACTAAACCTGTTATTGTGCCACTGGGCGGACACTTATATCCTAATCCATTTTCAGGGGTTCAACAACTTGGTACTTATTTATCTCTACAGCCGGAGTTTGTTATAGTCAAAGACTAGTTTTGACACTGCTGAGAGGCAGCTACCACTGTGAGGCAATGCTGATAAGACTGGATTGGTCAAGTTTCACAACCCTCTGCCGGTCAGCCTGGATCTAGAGTGCTGTGTTGAGCACATACTAGCACAACGAAACTTTTTTTTTTTTGCGTGCACAAAGGAAAAACACAGATACATAAATATCCACCATTACCTAACAATATAAATACCTAGTACAATCGTAGTTCTTACAATGGGTATGCGAGTCATGTAACATACAGTGCACAGTTTTACACCACCCCAGAGTATCAGTATTTGTACAAAAGTAGTTGTGTGATCATAGATACCCGGCCAGATAGTGCATCGTAGGGCTCCTGGTCAGCATTGAGCTTAGGCTACGCTTGTTGTAGTTTATTTAGGTTAGGGAGCTCGTCACTCGAGGCCAGCCTAGCTTAAGGAGGCTTCATGACTCTATGTGCCCGAGTAACGTATAGGAGTTCCAGTAGAATGTCCCAATAGTACCGAGGGCCTCTGTGCACTGCCCCCATCCCTGCATTTCTCTCTCTAAGCTTTGTTCCCACTCTTTCTATAGGTTAATCATGGTGCGATGAAACCTGAAGCACAAGTCTCCGATATAGTACAGGCACCGTCTATAGCACTTGTGGAGTGTTGGTACCGCTCGAAGGCCTGAGCATGATGCTCATTGTATTTTGTTAATCTCAGCTTATAGTGGGCTCAAAATACCCTCAATGTGCACCCATGAGATTGCAGTGTCATATTGACAGCAAAACATTCTTAAAAGACTCTGTGCTGCAGTAGAAATAAGTTTAATGGAAACTGTTGTAGTTTTCAAGCCCTCTGTGTCGGATTTCAAGCTTGAGGCTTCTACAAGATGTGGGCTCACTGCCATCTTGAATGCCAATTTCGATTTTCTGTCTCATATGCTCTTAGGTTTTTCTGATTATGCATATTTTCTAAAAATCACTTATTAAATAGCATCCGTACATGAATGACACTCATTTTCAGACCACAAATAAAGATCAGGCCCTGCCAAATCTTCAAAATCCTCATATAGAGAAATTTAATTTTAGACCTGTGCCTGTTAATGTCGTTAATAAACATCTTAATAATTTAAAAATGAAAAAAATGAAGCTCAGTGCGCCAGCAATTGCTAAACCTGTCACTACCCTTATCAATGAATCCCTGGTGTCAGGATACATACTCAAACTTTGGAAGACTGCAAAAGTTGTACCTATCCATAAAAGTGGTGACCATGCTTTGGTATCAAACTATCGCCCGATATCATTACTCCCAGTATTGTCAAAAATCTTGGAAAAATGCATCTACACGCAACTATGTGAATATTATCAACGATCAAATTATCTGACCCCTGATCAATCAGGCTTTCGTCCAAATCACTCAACTTCGACTACCCTCTTAAAAGTTTGCAATGACATCCAAATTGGCATGGAACAAGGAGACTTAACTGGAGCAATTTTCCTTGATTTTGCCAAGGCCTTTGACACAGTAGAACATGGCATTCTTTTGCAAAAACTTAAAAACTCAGGCATTGGTAATCGTCCGCTAACCTGGTTTTGATCGTATGTTTCAGACAGATTGCAATATGTGCCCATTTCTGATAGCGCTTCCCTCCCTCTTCCAGTCACGTGTGGTGTTCCCCAAGGCTCCATACTCTGCCCCTTGCTATTCACATTATTTATAAATAATCTGCCTACCGTCTGCAAATCCTCAACTGTACACATGTACGCAGACGACACTAATCTACGCTAGTAAACCCAATCTACAGCAGCTTGAGGACTGTGCTTCAAAACCAATTCACAGAGGTAGAAAAGTGGATAGTGGATAACAAAATCTTCCTAACCACTGACAAAACGGTTACAATGATCTTTGGAACTGTACTTAAATTACATAAACTACAAAATCAACAACTGTGAATCAGAACAAATTCAAATAGCACACGGACAGCAGTCTGCTCTTTTAAATATCTAGGTATGTTGCTAGATCCCAATCTATCCTTTGGCCTTCAAATTAAAAAAAAATATATTTTCAAAACTTTACCCAAAACTAGGTGCCCTGTACAGAAACAAATCCTGCCTAAGCCCTACAGTAAGGAAACATAGTGCAACAAATGCTAATGCCGGTCATTGATTATGGGGATGTAGTGTATGCACCCGCACCGCAAACCCACCTTAATAAACTTAAAACTAGGGAGGCACCGAAATTTCAGCTGCCGAAATTTTCGGCCGAAAATGGGCCAATCCCGTTGCGGCCAAAAACGGGTCAAAGTAGCCAAAATTAAAAAAAAAATTATATATATTTAAATTTTTGTTGTGCCTATCTTTGCAGCCTTATGCATAAGAGCATTTCTGGGAAGCTCCCACCCAGAAATTCTCTCCCCAGCTGTTCCCATCTCCTACAAACTGAGATCAAGTACTAGCACGATATTTAGCATACCGCAATTCAAAAATAAAGTGTCTCAATCCTCATTTTCCTACAGAGCACTGCAATTATAGAATAACCTCAGGGACACAGTCAAATCTTCATTAAATCTAAAATCTTTTTAAGAGTTCTATGGCAATATACCTGAGCACAGAATGCACCGGTCATGGTTGAATATATTTCTTACCTGTTATGTATTACATTTATATATGTGTGTATGTATGTATACATATGTAGGAAGGCCATAAGGCCTGAATTTGTGGGAGGAGTTATTTTTCCCTATTTAAACCCTAGTCTCCTACTTACCTATGCCGTTCATGCTGGTTGACCGTCCGCATAGCAGCCAGCACTTTAGTTTCGGAGAAACCGACGAAATCTTCTAATTTGCAGCGTCCACTGCTCCGACCTCCAGCCAATCCTTCCGGCTTCTCTGCAAAGCATTTCACACGTCTCACGTGGGGAAAAACGTTCGGTTATTCCTACGTTCAGCCTAAAAACGCAGGGATAGGCTCCCTTTTTCACTTATCTGTTCGTTCACGTTCACCTGTTCGTTCGGCTAACAGTCTATTGCTTTCGGTAAAATTCATACGAACTCCCATTACAGTTGCACGTATCAAACTGTACCCATTCGCACATACGAACGGTTCGTGCATTCAGCATATTGGTATTTCACTCATTCATTCGTGCGGTTTCAAACGTTTCTTCGTTATATATTAGTTCACTTGTCATTCGTTTATTTCAGCATTTCGTATAAAAATTAGTTTACAAATTCGTATGTATGTCTTCTGTATGCATTCACTTCATTTTCCTCTTTCAAATTGAAGAATCAATAACTACACCAGTTCTGCTCCACCTTATTGGAAAACTTTATATATTTATATACACTTTCATATTGTCACGCGGGTTATGTCACAACTGCTTTTAGCTTCAGAAACACCTTATCTATCTCACCCTCTGCTTTTTGCGTCCCACAATCTTAATTTTAACGGTCTTGTTCTAAAAGGCATATTCCTGTCACGGCTGGTTCTTGATACCCCCTCAGTTCAGAATGTTAAACAAATTGGTCTACATCTCTGTCTCTAGTTCCCCCCCCCTTTTTTTTTTTTACATTCTTTATTTTGGTCACTCAGCATGTTAAAAAAAAGAAATACAATATGTGGACTGTTGCCCTTAGAATTCACATGGCTTGTACATAGTGTCATGCAGAGTGATTTTTTTTTTTTTTCTTTTAAACAAGTTAGTCAACAGGTAAAATACAATAAGATGAGCCCCACTGGGCACATGAATAAGGCATATTCAGTAAAGGTATGTCTCGCTTAAGTGCTCCAGGGGGTTCCCCTTTTACGTATAAATCATACATCACTTTCATAGGGTTCAGTTCCGGTTTCACTATTTTCACACTCATATCTCGTTAGTTTGTCTCTCTCGAGACTTAGCTCTATGTCATGATTTTAGGCTCGTCGAATTACCACGTATATAAATACGGATTGTCAATCTGGTATCCCGTCATACAGTATCAGGTATTGTAATTTTTTTTTTTTACTATATCTTTATTGGTTTTCATGTATATGGGGTACAGAAGAAAGAAGGGGGGGTGCAGGGATTACATTTGTAAAACAATTTCCAGACAGTAGTACAGCATATAGAAAGTGATGACATAGTACTCGGAGGTAGACCATAGATACATTAACGTCACATCCATTTCATGTAAAACTTTAGTTATGTGAGATTTTGCTTCGCTTCCCTAATTACTGATGGTCTGGTGCTTTGCGCTCGTTTGTTTGGTTGGGGCGTGGGGGGCAGTCCAGTTGTGGGGTTGGACCCATCTATATTGCCTCGACTTCTTCGGGGGTCGCTCATGCCTGTGTGGTCTTAGTATATAATCCTTTCCATTGTGTCCATGTGGATTGAAATTGCTGCGTTTCTACACTATTGATCATTGTCATGCTTTCATAAATCTGGTATTGTTGGATCTTGTCCCATAGCTGCGACTTTGAAGGGCATATGTGCGATTTCCAACTTGTCGCTAGGAGGTTTCTAGCCGCTAACAATGTGAGAGCGCATACTTGTCTATGCTCTCTGGCAAGATCAGTGGGGAACAGCAGCATAAGGTATGTTTGAGGGTTCTGTGGTAGGTGTGCTATGCCTAGCAACCCCAGCAATCTCCGGACTTCTGTCCAGAGGGGCTGAATCACCAGGCATGTCCACCATATGTGTATAAATTAGCCAACTGCCCTAAAGCATCTCCAACATGTCAGTGGGACTTTGGGGTATATCTAATGTAACCTTAATGGCGTCAAATACCACCTATAAATACATTCTTTATTTTAAAGGTGCATGTCAACATTTCAATGACAATGACAGAAGTGATGTATAGTATAGGACTGGTTACTTAACTTGTCACTTGGTTTGCACACATTTTTAGTAGTTTTTTTAACAAGTTGCGTTACAGTATTGGTACAGGTTTCAGCATGCGCTACCCTTCTGTTTTTCCTAGTTGTTGCTAGCGCTGTTGTGTTACCCCTTGGCTGTTTTGTGCATCCTGGGGTGTTGCGTGGTTGCACTTGTCTGTTGTGGTGGGTGTTGCGAGGGAGACGGCTATTGTCTATATGCGCCTTTAGAGAGCTAAGGGTCGCTGCGCTGTGTAAAAATTATCGTGGTATTCTGGGGTTCTGTTGCGTGATAGTGGGTGCCCCTAACCCAGGGGACAGCGGGGGAGGAGGGGGATTATCGTGGAGCTGGCCATGTGTTGGCTGGTGAACCCGGCCATGCCTTAAAGGCATGAGAGCATGTATCGACACAAACAAAGGCATGTAAAAAACCATTGAAGAAACATATGTGGCATCTAACATATCAGCGCTCTCCATCTATTTCCAAATTGAATGGAGCTGTGTCTGCTGTGGCAAGCTGAGTTGTACAGTACCCGTCAAGGAGTTGTGTTTGTGCTTCCCTGGGATCGAGGTGTGAATGAGTTCGTTGTGGCAGGATCTCCCATCGGAGAAGAGTTATTCGTGGTTCCGTTCTTGTGTAAGTCCGTGAGTCCCAGTGAGGTTAGAATTGCAGGGATTTCAGTCTCTGACGTGGCTCTATATGTGTTGCCATTATGGGTGAGCGTTATGACCCTGGGTGCCCCCCAGCGGTATTGTATTCAGGCGGCTGGTGAGGTTGTACTTCGTTTTCCGCCATTGCAGTGTTGCCCTTGTCAGGTCTTGGAAAAAGAGCAGTTGTGCATTCTCGAATGCCAGGGGTGTCTTGCCTTTCACCGCATTCATTATAGTGATTCTATCCTGTGTCGTGGCGCAGCATAGGATGAAGTCTCGTGCTTCTGTGGGTGGTGAGTTGGGCCCTGCTGGCAGTCAATATGAGCACTCCATTGTGATTTTTCGGGCGGCTGTGGGTGACAGGATTGTGGCTAGGAGCCTCCTGAGGAAATGAGGCCTTTCGGCCTGTGTGATCGCCGCGGGCACCCCTCTGAGCTTGATGTGGTTGCGGCGCAGGTGGTCCCCTTGGGTGGAGACCTGCACCGTTAGCGCCTGGTGAGCTGTTTGCATTGTGTACAACGTTTCTTTAAGCTGAGTTATTTCGTTGTTTATTGTCACTACACTCTCCTCCACTGCGTTTACTCTGCTGGCCTCTCTGTGTGTGGTGTTTCATTGTCGTAGGGGTTTCCGCAGATGCTGCGGTGTTCTCCCCCTCGGCTCTTGTTTCGTTATATCCCCGGTAGCCTCCAAGGAATGTCTCCAGGGAGCGGAGGGTCGGCTGGTAGTAGGCCTTGATTTTGCGCTTAGCCTTCCCGGTCTTTGGGGGCCGGAAGAAGGGCATCCGCCTGTTTCCCTCTGTGCCCCGAGTCGGTTAGTGGTTGTGGCGTGGTCATGTAGCGATTTGGTTTCGAGTTTTTTGTGGGTAACACTTGTTACAGGCAGGAGCCGACAGAGATGGCGTCTGGTCGGGTTCAGTCCCAGGCTCCGCCCCCTCAGGTATTGTAATCTTACTCGTTACGATTACCTCAATTTCACAAGGCCTCACTTAGCCTTCTCTCATTACATTCCACCCCAATGTGTAACTAGAGGCTTGTCTCTGAGTATGGACCAACGTTCAGGTAACTATGCACGTAGCCATACGTTTATCTTCACAAAGTATGACTATGCGTTGCACTGTCTGTCATTCCCACTATCATAACCTTCAGCCTTACAATTTGCACGCTCAAATCCCACTAGCATCTATCTTACCCATAGGATACTACGGCCTGGACCAGTCCTACACCTAAGTTCCCACTACTTTGCCTTAAGTATTACCTTTCTCTCTATCCTGAAGTTAAAAGCCTAAGGTAAGTATCCACATGTTACATTTCTCAGTCAGAGACAAGCCCCACCAGGACTAGGGAACTGGCTCATAGGGTCAGGTGCTGCCCCTAGTACCAAACAACTATATCGCTCCCGCGAGGCCAACACCCCACCTCACCACGGAGGTTTGCCCAATGACCCAAATCATAGTTAGTCGCCTCGCACTCCCTTCTTTAGGGCTACAGTCAGTGCCACACAAGTCACGGCCACACGTGTTTTGACTCTTCTATTGTCACCGAGAGGCCAACATCTACTGGCCACGAGACCCCACGGCCCAAACCATAGGTAGAGCGTCTCACCACCACTTGGCATTAGCAAGGCCTCACCTTTCACGTTTAGGTAATTCCTTCGCCTCTCAGCACTAGTCAGCAAGCCAGTTCTACAAAGATCTTGACCTTCCCTCCCCCCTATTCTATTAATCAATGTTCTTTTCACAGGATGTCACAAGAAAGCTAGCCAGGCCCGGGTCCCCAGAAGTATCCCTCACCCCCTCTACCCCTAAGTCCCTGAGATCATGGACCATACCACTCCTCCCACTACCCCATACGTTTCCCCTGCTCACTCTGCCCAAGCCTCCGTTAAAAAAAGACATACTGGATGGTAAAGATGTAAATCTGGTTTCCCTCCTTATCGCCTTGCAGGACATTCTGGAAAATAGGGCCTATAACTATGGCGATATATTGGTGGTACTGAAAACCAGAGACCCTCGTCTCAACAAAAAGCTGTCTATCCCTCAATTTGTAAAAGCATTCGGAATTTATAGACGTCATCTGCTCTGGGTACCCACATAGGAGGGAGGAACTGGACTTATATATGCACAAAGTGGTTGACTTAGGGAATAAATAGGGGGGTCCTCGTTTTACAACTACCAAAAAGTCAGTGTCGGCCAAGGCAGCAACTCATCTGGTCCAGTTTAACATCCGGATAGACTGGTGTCGGGTGGACACTGAATTGTTCTGCTGACACTTTGCCAGCTTGAGGGTCCCGTCCTGTGCAGCTTGTAATTCCACTTCATCCTCCATCGATTTATGCCCCTGTGAGGCAGATCCCTCCACTTCCCCTCCCTGCAGGCTGTTGCACATTTGCTCTATTTGCTTTAGAGCACACACCAAAACCATGTGCCCAGCCAGGCTTTCACCTAAAAAAAATGACCGAAGTTAACTCCAGTTAGTGGAGTTTTTGGTGTCAGGGTTCTCACACAGGTTTAATTGCCACCCCTGCAGGCACCTTAGAATGCCCTAACCTGTTGTCCGCCTCCAACAACCCTTCTACAGTGGACAACCTCTTATCCAAAGAAACTCAGGCAGGTTTCAGGACAGGTCCATTTCCAGAACCCCCGTTCTCTATCTGGCTTACAAATCCCACTTCGGTAGCTGTAAACAAGTCTTTAAATGCAAAACGTTTGCTAATCGATTTCTCAGCTTCTCATTCATCACACACCCCAGGCTTAAACTCACTCAAACCCGCTGAAGAGTTTTTCCTCCAATACGCCATGATAGGATGGCTTGCATGGGGTTGTCTATTAGCAGGCAGTCGAGCATGGCTGAGTAAAACGGACATCTCTAACGCATTTAAACTCCTGCCTATACATCCGTCACTATGGCACATACATGGCGTAAAGTGGAGGGGTAAATACTATTTTGCAACCCGACTTACGTCCGGTTCTTGGAGCAGCCCTAAACTGTTTGACATCTTCGCAGAAACACTCTGCTGGCTGCTCCTGAACATCGTCAGGTGTCCATCAGTAATTCACTACTTGGACGATTTCTTGTTGATCGAAACAGGTTCCCACGCACCTAGGAGCATGCTCAGCACCACAGCCCTCTTCATATTCCTAGGGGTTCCCATGTCCCCAGACAAAACACTGGGCCCCACCACCAAAATGGTTTTCCTAGGTATATCACTTGACACAGTATCCTTCCAAGCTAGCCTCCCCCCAAGAATAATTGGTCCGCATCAAAGAGGAAATAGATCTGTTCCTTCGAGAGATACCTGCACACGGAAAGGCCTTTATTGGGGTCCCTTAACTTCGCTATGCGGATCATCCCACAGGGCAGATCATTCGTCTCCAGACTACTGTGTCTCTTACACGGGGTACCTGACACAGGTACTATAACCATCACCCCACCAGCCAGGGCAGACTTGCTCATGTGGAGGAATTTCATTTTTGATTAGAATGGAGTCTCCTTGTTCATTCCCCCACTATCCGACCAGCAGCACACACCGGGTTGCCACAATATTTGGCAACCATTGGTTTAGGGACAACTGGCCCACGGAGACGGCTGCCTTTTCGGCCTTTAGAGAAACATCAGCCTTATTTGAACTCTACCCCATCGTGGTAGCAGCCCATACCTGGGGCCATCTCTGGACCGGCAAGGGAACGACTGGTGCCCAGTTAAAGTACTAGATACTTTCCTAAGCATTCTCCACAGTCACCCACCTAACTCTCCACTATTACTACTCCACGATCAACCTCTCACCACATCCAAGTTAGTTTTTTACATCAGAACTCTGCTATTAAGGTTAGGCTACAACCCCTCATCCTTTTCCGGATAGGAGCAGCTTCATCGGCTTCTAGTTCTAACACGCCAGTCCACATCATAAAAAGACCGGGCCGATGAAAACCATCCATTTATAATACCTATATACCACAACCAGAACAAGAGCTAAGAAAAGCATTTAAATGTTTACCCTTGTAATAAAGTGGGGGTTTTTTTGCATCATTCTTTTGCCCTCTTTTATTACAGGCCTACTCGTTCCTTGTTTCGGCACACCTCCAGATTCCATAATCGATTAAATTCCGACCACAAGTAGGAAGACCATAAGGCCTGAATTTGTGGGAGGAGTTATTTTTCCCTATTTAAAACCTAGGCTCCTACTTATCTATGCCATTCATGCTGGTTGACCCCACCCACCTTCACCCTTCACTAATTATATAATTACCTTAGTAGGCCCTCTTTTATTACAGTCCTACTCATTCATTGGTTTATGCACACCTCAACCAACACTACACCACCTACCACATTCCATAATCGATTAAATTCTGACCACAAATATATATATATATATATATTTTTTTTTTTTTGTAATATTGTATCCAATTGTAACAATGCAATATTTTGTGGACCCAGGACATACTTGAAAACGAGAGAAATCTCAATGTATCCATCCTGGTAAAATATTTCATAAATAAATGGTACTTCACCTAGACACCCACGTACTAAACATGATGCGCTCTACTCTAACCTGATGTTTTTTGATGCATCTATCATTTTAGTAACATATTGATGTACAGAATACTGGTGCTCAAAATATATTAACGTCTCACATCTTCTCTTTACTGCATTTCACAGAAGCTGTTTTGGAGGTGTGCCTCCTAGCATGCCACATCAAACCAGAAATTCCAAAAATCCAATCTTAAAAAATTTTAAATTTTTGTTTTATTTATAATCAGTGCTGGATTAGCGGTTATAGGAGTGTGGAGCTGAAAATCACTGTAGGTCTAATTACAACATTTGTATTCATCATGATACTCATGTTTAATACTTAAGATCATAGGCCAGACTTCTGTCTGCATTTAGAAATTGCAGCCAAATATAAACCATCCCCACAGATTTCTAAACAGTAAATATCAAGCACATAAAAAAAAAAAAAAAAACAACATTCACTGACAAGCTAAACCACAGAGAAATCTCCTGAGAGAGCAATGGCTACAAGGGGTCACTGCTATAGGTCAATGATCACATGGAATCCATCCTATCAATTGTGGGCCACAGCAAGCCTACATGCAATGAGCATGGAACAGAAATATACCTTTGACACTTTATGCATATTGTGTCCCATGTTGCACAACCAAGGCACTCAGCACATTAAACAACAGAAAGTAAAAGAATTAAAGGGACACTATAGTCACCAAAACAACTTTAGCTTAATGAAGCAGTTTTGGTGTATAGAGCATGCCTCTGAAGTCTTACTGTTGAATTATCTGCCATTTAGGGTTAAATCACTTTGTTTCTGTTCATGCAGCCCTAGCCACACCTCCCCTGGACACAGTCTGCATGAAAACAAAATGGTTTTATTTTCATATGTAGCTTCCTTTAGAAGTTTGTATTTCCTGCTCTATAAATATAACTTTAATTACATATAGGAGGCTCCTGCAGGGTGCAGCAAGCTATTAATAGAGCAGTAGAAAAAAAAAAAATGTAATTTACTAGAATTTTTCTTTACAGGAAGTGTTTAGGAAGGCTGTGTAAGTCACATGGAGGGAGGTGCGCCTAAAGCTGCATAAACAAAGTGATTTAACTTCTAAAGGGCAGATAATTCAGCAGTGAGACTGCAGGGGCATGCTCTATACACCTCTATAATCTGGCATTGCTTGTAATGGTCCATGAGAGGGATCTTCAAATAGGCAAAAGAAAAACATCTATTCTGCACAAAGAACACTTTTTTGTCACTATCGTTTACAAAAATGTACAAGCTTCATTACATTTCAGAGAATTTCTTTAGCCATTCATAAGGCACAAGATATGCTAAATAACTTTCCTTTAGAGATGGAAAGTGCCTGTGATTAAAATGCTATTTAAAATGAAATGTCGGGGGGCGGGGCCGGACCGCCGAGCAGAGTGGACGCATGGCACTAGAGCTCCCGCTATTTTCGGGCAAAATATGGCCCCAAAACGCACTTTCTGGCACTGAGTCACGGCAGGCAACTGCACTATGAGGTGCTAGGACCGGAGATCAATCGGCAACCCGCTTCTGGACCCGTGTTTGGCGCGAAAACGGAGTTTCGAGACCGAGGCCTAGCCAACCTATCCGGGTGGTGAGTGGGGCGGACGGCCGCTGCCCTGCTATCCTACCTGGCTGCATCACGGAGGTCCCCTAACACAATGGGGTGATGGCCCTGCTTCCCCCCTCTGGGCCGGTGGGGGTTATCCCGGCCTACCCTGGGGAACTACCTCGAACGGGGACTTTGTTTGCAACCTAAGATGGCGGCTGAGCCTGAAAGGCACGCTGTGGAGAGGGCGGCCCCTCCTTGGGGCTCTTGGCGCTCACTACGGGCAACACAGGGAGAAATCGGTAAAGCAACCTACCTATCCTGTATCCCGACCTGGGGTGCTCCAATCGACACCGAGGACCTTGAGCAGAGACCATCTGACCGGCAAGCGGAGACAGGGGTATTCAGACTATCACGACAGCCGAGGATCAGTGTGAAGACCTCACACATACCCAGCTCCCACCCGCAACCGTCTGACACTACCTGACAAGCCACACCAAAGCATCTTTATTCGAACAGAGCTGGAAAATACAGAACTACGACCTGCCAGTGATGGGAGTTGGCTGTTCTCTGCATGAGGACTGGGGCTGCCTACTCTCTGCCACCTGACCAACAACCATCAAAATCAAGTTCCCCTCTTCTCGGGGAGAGAAGTCTCCGTTCGGAACCCAGGGTTCTTTGTTAAGCACAGTGGCATAATTTTTCTTTTTATATTTTAAGCAAACGCCAACCGTGCCATATTGCCTAGCATAGTTTTCTTCCTCACCTAATTTACTATAACTATGCTTTCAGTTTTTGCCTTTGTTTCATCTTTCAAGCCTGCTATAAGGCAGTGAAGCGCAGATCCAATATAAGTAACCTAACAGCTAAGCGAGACTAGCCTGCAAAAGAGTGTGTCATTCATAGATTAAAATGTAAATAGGATTATATGCATGTATACATTCTGGTAGCTCGTGACACTGCATGCCAATTCTAAGTTTAGACAGAGCAGCGATGTTACCATATGTACCAAGCAAGCCTTAGTAGTTTTCAGCTAGCATGTTAGTCCCTAGGCTGTGAGATAAATCAGTATAACACATTACTAAACTCTGAGACAAGCAGATTTCTTTTGTGTAACTACGATCCATGGTTTAACCTTTTAACATGTCTCCTATCTTGAATATATTAAAAAAAAAAAACTGTGCTATGTATTACAATGCCATACCTATGTTAATGTATGTTTTCAAACCTGCTTGCACCTGCTATTGTGGCGGTACAAACATGATTGTTCAAGCTATGCACAAATAAAATAAAGAATTAAAAAAAAAAAAAAAATGAAATGTCAAGCAAATGTCTGAAGTTGGGTAGGGGCTATTATCCATTGGAATCCTTTGATGTTTGAAAAGGCAATATTCTGTTTGTTCTATATACATTCAGCCATGAGGATATTTCAGAGTGTGTATTTGATATAGAGGAACATGCTTTCTCAAATATAAGCAGCTCCATTTTACAATACTAGGCATCTGGAGAAGAACTGCAGACTCTTATCTGGAGTACTACATCCACTGGAAACATGTCTTTATTGAGGAAGAGATAAGTCGGTAAGGTTTTATTCTATTTATAGTTCATTTCTTGGGGTCTTCTCCTCTCTTCCTCCTCCTGCTTTCCTTGTCATGAGAATTAGGCCATACTTTACATGTTGATTTAAGTTCTTTTGAAGTGTGGTAGATTAATGCGGATTAGCAATCAGAATATGTAAATTTACTCTTTACAGTTAGCAAGCAGAAGAAACATTATCAGCTGTGTTTCATTTTTTTTTTTTTTTTTATCGTATACTGTGCTATTTTAATAAACCTAAAAGCATAGTTTATAAAGGGGTAACGATTAAGAGGTTTATTTCACAAAGAGTGAATCATGATGACTTAAACAACATTTATTACAAAATAGGACTAAAATATATGAATTCAGAACAGGAGGTTTCTGCCCTTTTATCCATTGGATATTTAAGGGCTGCCACTTCTCCAATGGGAATGATTTTATTCCTTGTCAATTGAGCTATAGGCACGTCAACCTTTGGGAGACCTATCCACGTATTAGATCTGCAATTTAAAGAGTGTTTTAAATTGTTTAGAGATAAACGCCTGTTTCTCTGGGTGTTTCCATTCTTTTTTCATCGTATCCAAGTATTTTTCCGGCATTGGAAAACCCTGTTCTTCTGTCCTGGATTTGTGCAATTCCAACGTTTTACAGACTCCATTATTGAATTTGTTATTTCAGTTGTAGGATACCGGTTTCCTCATCTCAATCTTTACTTACTGAGTCTGAAACAACTGAACTCCTTGAACACTACCCAGAGGATAATTCAGAGGAAGAAGGAGACCTATCCCTCTTTTTCCCCTCTAACAGGACTTCTGATTACATTAGAGGTTTTTTTGTGATGCTGTCTCTTTTAATTCAGCAAAGGTCTGTTGTAAGTTACACTACATGGACAAAAGTGTTGGGATACCTACCATTACACCAACAGGGACTTTTAGGACATCACATTCTAAATACAAAGTCATTAATATGTAGCTGGTCCCTCCTTTGCAGCTATAACAGCTTTCACTCTTCTGGGAAGCCAAGAGTTTGGAATGTTTCTGTGGGAACATTTACCCGTTCACCTATTAGAGCATTTATGAAGTCCGGCACTGATGTTGGATGAGAACACCTGGCTCACAATCTCCATCCCAAAGGTGTTCGATGGTTTTGAAGTCAGGGCTCTGTGTGGGCCAGTCAAATTCTTCCACACCAAAAACTCATCCAAGCATGTCTTTTTGTTCCCTGCTTTGTGCAATGGGCACAGTCATGCTGGAATAGAAAAAGGTTTCCCAAAACTGTTCCCACAAAGTTGGAAGCATAGCCAAAATGTCTTGTTATGCTGAAGCATTAAGATTTTCCCTCGTTGAAAGTAAGGGGCCTAGCTCAATGCCTGAAAAACAGCCCCATACCATTATCCCTCCTCCATCCAACTGTACAGTTGGATCAATGCTGTCAGGCAGGTAATGTTCCACTTACAGTTGACCATAGTTCAGGGATGAGATTTTACAAACTGACTTATTAAAAACGTAGCATCCTATCACAGTACCACACTAGAATTCACTGAGCTCTTCAGAAGGACCCACTTTTTCACATATTTGTAAATGAAGACTGCATGCCTAGGGGCTTGATTTTACACACCTGTGGCAAAGGGTCTGATTGAAACACCTGAATTCAATAACTAAGAGGAGTGTCCCAATGCTTTTGTCCTTATAGTGTGTCTTGAAATCATGCATGTCAAACAATTTCTTTGAGCATAGATTTGCAATATTTTTTTTGCAATCATCCGGGAGTGGTATAGCACAGTCTGCACATACTAAAGGTTTAAACTTCTCTGTGACCCTTTTAAGAGGTGGTTGAGCTGAGGCACTCTTTTTAAATTTTTCTTGGGGTACAGGGTAAGACTTATGAGGAAATAGAATAGCATTTAAATGTTAATGGGACACTGTAGTCACCCAGGCCACTTCAGCTCATTGAAGTGGTCTGGGTGCGGTGTCCCTTTTGCACCTAGTGCTGCAATGTTAAACATTGCAGTTCTAGAGGACTACAATGTCTACATTGCAGTTCTAAGTCTGCCCTCAGTGGCCGTCTATAGGGCTTCCTGAATCGAAACGGATTCTGCATGAGGACCTCCAGCGTCAGATTTTTTTCCCTATAGGCAAGCATTGATTCAATGCTTTACTATAGGGAGGTCTTATGCGCGCAGGATTTGCCGTGCATGCTCATTAGACCCCACTCGTCGTGGACAGAGCAGGGGCGGAGCTTTGACCCAGCACCAAGGGACATTGGCGCTGGAATCAGGTAAGTAAAGGGTTTTTAACCCTTAATTTACCAGGTAATAGGGGACGCAAGGAAGGAGGGAGGCAGAGGGATAGGTAGTGCCAGGGAATACAGCTTTGTATTCCTGGCACTACAGTATCCCTTTAATGTTAGAGTATGTAATGATTCTTACCAGAGTTTTTTTTTTTTTTAAATGTAAACAGGCATGCCTCCTACCTTAAATAACCTCAGACCGTGTGGGAGGGCTGGTGGACATGGTACTCCGGATCTGACATACACTCTGTAGTCAGTCAGGTCGTATCAGCCTTAAATAGCTTGACTGAAATTCAAATTTTGGCACCAAACACGTGGCTCAGTTTGAGGGTGCGCAGTCGCAACATAGCCACAGTGGAAAGTACAGTTATTCGAGTGTGCGTTCCACCATAATGGACGTGAGCTGACAACAATAAAAACTAGCCGCCCGGGCCGGCTTCTGATGTTTTGTGCACATCCGGCATCGATGCATCTTTTCCCCCCCGACTCGTTCTTACCAACAGCCCTGGTTGGATTCTGCGCCTTGGAGCCAAGACGAACACGCAGATAGCTGCCCGTGTTGTGCAACCTGATTCTCAAGAAAAAAAAAAAAAAGGCTACCTGTCCGTCCTGCTTGTGGGACAAGTAAGAACTGACATGCTCTCTATGTTCAAGGTATTTAAGAAGTTTGAGAGGGGTTGGGGTGTAATTTAAACATCTGTATAGACCCTGATAAAAAACCACCTCTCAGAGAATTCCACATCCTTATTGTTCTTACTGTAAAATACATTTAATTTAATTTGCCTTAAACTAAATCTATGAGGACTGTAACTGTGCTGTCAGTGTTTAAAGGGAAGCGGTCACTGAGATTTTTAAATATGTTGTTTACTGATCCATATATTATGTAAATAAAAAAATAAAATGTAGAAATCAACACCTTTTTATGCTGCAATTGGGCTTCTTAATTCCCTGCCAATCATTGTTATAAGCTTTGTCCTTTCCCTCTGGCAGTCAGTACAGAGAATGCGCACAGAGAAGTTCCTCACCCTCCTCTTGTCGGAACTGTGTTACAAAACCATTTGCTGAATCTTAATACTTTGAAAATACAACGGAGCATCTCATGGCAAAAGAAATGAACACTAATTTAGAAGTGATTTTTTTTTCTTTCAATTTGTATTTTATTAAAAGTTTTTCATTGAAAAAAAATTATATCAACAAATAATAGATAAACGGGTAGTGTGCATAACATCAGACATGGGTCATAAGCATACATCAGTTGCTATGGGCTCGGAAACGTATTCTTGCAGCCGTTCATATATATATATTTGTTAAAGGTTCTACGTGATGCTTACAGTGGGTACTTCGGGTTTTCCATTGGAGACAGAGTGAGGGACACGGCATCTTGTGGGACTATGAGAGTTCCATCTTCTCCCCAGCAGTAACGAACCTTGCCTCCACAAGGGTTTTTGATATTGAGGCCAGTTGCCTCTTCGCTGTCAGCACTGCAAATGGTAAGTCCCCGTAGATTGACACGGAGCAGTTTTCAAATAGAGTTGTACCCATCTCCCTGAATCTAGCAATAACGGCGGATCGAACCACAATGTCTCAGGTGACCGCTATCATGTCTCTAGTTGCTCCCTGAGGGCAGCTGCTGCTTTATGTACACGGAATGCTGCTAGTATTATCACTTTGGTGTCATTCCATTTTAGGCCCAGTGAGGTCACCAGGCGCTGGGTAAAGGGAAGCAATTTGTCCCCCTCGATGCTTTCTGGTACTCCCCTCACCCGCATGTTCTGCCGTCTGTGCTGGGACTCCAACGTGGTTACAGAGCGAGTGAGCTTCTGCATCTGCTGGGCCAGGCTGTCCACCCGGCTTTGGTTCTCCCGGTTTAGGTGTCTGGATTCCTCCTTTGCGAATTTCTGTTGGAGATTCCCTATCTCCGTTTTTCCTCTTTGAGGTCTGACTTCCAGACCTTGCGGATATCTCGTAGGAGGTGTTTTTTGTTTTTTAATTCTTTATTTGTATTCGTGCATAAGGGTAACAGGCAAATTTGTACTGCCACAATAGCTGGTACAGTCGAGTTTGCAAACATTCTTAATCACAAAGCATTAACAACATTGCACTTTTTTTTTTTTTTTTAAAGTAGTTATATAAACATGATAATGTCGTAAGCTTAGTAGTGATAGCAAATTAAAGACTTAGACATATAGAAACAGTTGTGTGTCATTAACTTTGCACAGTTTCATGGGTTAATACAGGAATGTAGGAGCATGCTAAGTCTATTGAGGCTGTGGAGTGTTATGCAGGCTGAACATTGTTATTATACATAGCCCTAGAGAGTGTGTAGCGGTTGTGCTTTGTTAAAAGTTTGGCACATGTTTATACTAGTGTTGTTAGTCGATAGGAATACAAGATAATTGCAGTAGGTTAGCGTGTGAGTTGTAGGGCATAGCATATGAGCATAGGAGTAACACTATATTTCTCAGGGGAACAAGAAAACGTCCTTAGTAGCAGGTAGGGACTTTATGAGGCATAGGGTGAATGACTCATCTGTGATTTCAAATGTCCCGGTCAGCCAACACCTGCCAGGGGTATGTCACAGCCATATGTTTTGCCGCCTCTCGGGGGAGCGAGTGGACCAAGCACTCCCGTTCGTTGGGCAGTGAGTTGGCTCCGTGCTGCCTCTAGGTTTCCTGGTGACTTGGAGTGGTGAGTGTCCTGTGTGTGCCTTTAGACCCGGAGGGCTGCTGTTCTAAGACGGAACCTGCCTGAGTGTGCTAGGCCAGTTCTTAGAGCGGACTTTTTGTGGGTGAGAGGGGTGGTGATGGGGCAGCCCTGGAGATCGTCTCCGTTGAGGCTTTGGGCAACTCACCAGTGGTCTAAAAGTCGGGCGCTGGGGCTTTCGACGTTTCTTCCGCCTCTCACTCCCTGCTATCGCGATCTTTCTCGGGTTCCGCACCGGAGCTACAGGCTGCTGTGTAATGTCCATTGTGGCTGATGCCGGTGGGACTTGTGCCCGGGTGTCTCTGCGGCTGGTGAGTTTGGCCCAAAAATTGCTGAATAGACTGTCTAGCCGCTCCAACAGTGGAGGCAAGCTGGGCTTGGATGCTGGGAGCCACGTGGTCTCTGCCATGCCGTGTGTCAGCGGTCCGGCGGTGCAAGGTGGCTGAGGTCGGTTTCTCCATCCCGATCCACATGCTCTGGTTGCCGGGATATCCCTCACCGGCGGGGGGGGGGGAAGAGAGTGTTCCGGAGAGACCTCCTTTGTTACAGGCTGCAGTCAGCTGAGGGATCGGCTGTCTCCCCCATGCTTCCTGAGTAGGCCGCAGGTAGGCCTCAGGTCCATCCCCTGGAATCAGTCGCATTTTGCGGTCCCAGGCTCGTTATGCATTGTCTCGATGTTAAGCCCCAGTGTCTGGAGTGTAAAAAGCATTGAATTTGCAGGTTTTTGCTCGTTTTTCAGGTTATTTATTTAGACAGGAGCTTTGCTGAGGTGCGACCACTCCGCTTGGCTGTCAGGCTCCGCCCCTCGTAGGTGGTGTTTTATGTCACCCTTGGTAACCTGTCCCTTCATTCTGGGATGTCTCGGAGGCCTCCTTCTCGGTGCACTGTTGTACAATGGGTGGACTAACAGACAAATATTTATAAACAGATGGGGTTGAGGGCCCTGCTCAAACTAGCTTACATTATAAAGGTGGGGTAAAGTGATGAAGAGGGGTTGCTTTTTTAATTTTAATTTGTTGTTTTTTTAATGCGAAGGTAGAATAACTCAATTGTGGCTAAATTTAATGTGTTAGGATTTAAAGGGATAACGTCGCCACTGGCACTCCTCAGCACTTTGTTGATTTGCCCTGCTTGGTGAAGTGTCCCCGAACCTTCTTTATGATATGGACACCATAGTTTACTGCAAGCGTCTGAAAGTAGTGACATCACATCACTCTGTTCCTTTACTACTTCAAGCTAGGAAGTTATCATAGCAACAACAGTGCAGGATCCAGCAATGGTCATTTGGCCAGAAGTGTTTGTGGGCTGGGAATGATAAGTCACTGTATGCCCCGGGAGCCAGAGCCACTTGTCAGTGAAGTGAGGCTTGTTCTAGTTGGTGCATCACTGTGTCCCCACAGGAATATGCTGCTGGAGTTCGGAGCGTTTTGCACAAACCAGCAAGGAAGTCTTGGGTGAGTTCCGCTGTAGTAGTGCCCTGGGACCATTGGTCAGTAAACGTTCATACCATCCCTCCCCCATTCCCCCGAGTAACCAGTTTTGTGCAAAGCCTGCCAATATTTTATGTGACACAAACTATGTAGCGGCTTGCATATTTTTCTTTTCTGTAAATCTGTTTTTCCTTAAAAGCTCAAACTATTAGGAATGCAGGCATCCAATGGAGCCGTTTAAACATTTTGACAGTTTACCATCAGATGGTACAAGGGCTATGGCTGTAGTGGTTATTGCAATTACAGTGTTCCTTTAATATATTGTTTGAAACTAATTTTATTGGCACAAACAGCTCATTGTACATTTGTCATCATAGAACTTGCAAGCATTTTAGTTCTGGACTGCCCTCATGAGTGGGATCAGTCTGAAGTGCAATGGTATAGGTTCACTCTTATCTGGCATGAGTGAGCAAAAATTAGGTTGAGACCTGTGCGGGGACTTACCAAAGAGCAAGTTATTGAGTATCTCAAAGGTTTTGTCTGTTCTCAGAGTTCTCATATTCAGTTTTTGTTATAATCATTCATAGTTGACAAACTGGGCAGTACAAAAGTATTTTTTAAAGAAATACCGTAGTGTTTGCTTTAACATTTGAAATTAAGTAATCAGCAGTAAGCATATACCATATAATGCTATGCACCTGTGTAGCATGATACGAAGGTCATGTTTAGTTTTAAGGAGATCAACCGAGCATGTAACAAGAGGTAAAGTTTCACAAGAATTTATGGCTAATCTTATGACCGATTAGAAGCCGATCATGTATCTAGGCAAGTCATTTAGATCAATCTAAAAAGAAAAATGAATAAAATAATTTCTCAATATAGCAGCCTAAGTTGTTATCTCACTTAAATGTATTCTTTCACGGATTGTACAGCGAAAACATATATATTGACCTGACATGAATAACCGCGACAAGGAATAGTTTATTGTAAACTACCACCATTCCTGTATAATTAACAAAAATTACATATAATGAAAGCAGCCACAATTGTAACCTTAGAGGAAACTGTGTATTTTGCAAATGATTAATTACAAGAGGCACGTCTATAATCACTCTAATCAGGAGTTGGATGTATGATCCTATTAACAGCAAACAATAATAGGATCATCTAATTAGGATGGAGTTTCACTAACTAAAGGATTATCTCCAGTGCTGGATAATCTTCACACTATATCGCTGCTTAGAAGAGCAACTCAGCCCACAGAATAGATCAAAGTCTTGCATATAATCATGTGGCGCTATAGGTGAATGGTTCTGAACCTCAATTGGACCAAGACACGCTTTAGTGAGAGAGAGAATTTTACAAGGCATACTTTTACATTTATTAACCATCACCACCAGCTTATAATCTATACATTTTGTTGTATTTTTCCCCAGAAGTGTTTACTTCCAGCTAAATTTACATGTTAGTTCTAATTGTTGAAGTGTGAAAATAGGTTGTAAAAGAGAAGTAAACTATAGGAAATAAATATACTTAGATAATTTATAGATTTCAAAGTCTTGGGGACTTTTAAGTATTCAAACACGTTTCACATTATGGCAGTATCATGAACTGCATTAGTTCATGATAAATGGCATTCACAAAAACGATTAGTAACAGGTAACAGAAAAATATTGGGCATTTGACCACCCCTGCCAGCAACAGATACAAATTCAATCAACTTCCAATCCCCTGTCCATTTGGGTGAACAATCTATTAATTACAATAGCTCTTGTTCAAAACTATAGAGGGACCCCTGCTGAACTATAGCAGTCACTGCATTGTACACACAACAGAACTAGTCATACAAACATATGGTGAACCATGCTGTACGTAGGACTAATTTCTTACGCAACATGTCAAGACCTGTCTGGAACTACTTTAGCCATGCGTCTCCCTGAAAATAATGCACACCTTAGAACGTTCGTCAACCAATCAGATTGAAGCATTCAACGGCCCTGTATTATAAATTGAAAATAAATCAAGGTGACTAGAGGGTTTTCCAACATTAGCTATTACATAAATTTGCTGTTTGGATTATAATCTGGAACAAATTAGAATTAAAGAGACACTATAGGCACCCTGACAACTTCACCTCATTGGAGTGGTCTGGGTGCTGTGGCCTGTCAGTTTAATCCTTCAATTGTAATTTACCAGACAGCCACTAGAGACGCTTCCTCCAACTCCCATCACCCTTAAACATGTAAGTGTAATTATTGCAGTTTTAATAAATTGCATTAATTACCTTGCAGGGTAAAGTTCTCCTCTAGTGGCTGTCTACCGGACAGCCACTAGTGGGACTGCCGGTCGTCTAAACGATGCTGGACGTCCTCATGCTCTGTATGAGGACCTCCAGCGTCGCCGGAATCCCCATAGGAAAGCACTGAATAATGATTTTCTATGGGGAGGTCTAATGTGCATACAGCCATTGCTGCGCATGCACATTAGGTCTCCAGTGGTGGAGGAACAGCCTGGGCGAAGCCTGACCTAGCACCAAGGGTCATCAGTGCTGGATTCAGGTAACTGACTGAAGGGGATTTAACCCCCTCAGCACCACAGGACGGATTGGGGGTGAGGGGGGACACACACCAGGATTCTGCAGTGCCAGCAAAACGGGTTTGTTTTCCTGGCACTATAGAATCCCTTCTAACACAAGCAAGTTTTCATTTGGGGTATTTCTACTAAACAGGTGGAAATCTAGTTACCTTATGCAAGCTGGGTCTGAACACTAGGAGTAGATATGGGATTCAGTTTGTATTCTGTCAGAATGGGGAGTAAATTAAAGATAAATAGTTATATGTAAAGGGTTGGCTCAGTGTGGAACGTGAAGGGTGACTGTCTGCAGTAAATGGGGTTAAAGTTTAGAGTAAGTGGAGAAAGAGTGGCTAGCATGGGCACTACACTGTCTGTGGATAGTGGGGACAAGGAGTAATAACTAATAATAATAATAATAATAATGTCAGCAGCTCAGGTTCTGTTTTAGAATCATATCATGAAGATGCCGCATTACATACAGAGACATTGGCCAGCATTGTATAATGAGATGTTATCCACAGATATTAACATGGCTGCCATTATTAATCCAGGTTTAATGCGCACCGCTCCGGTGTCTGTCAGCGCTATACACACCTCGCTCTCTCTGCACGTGACCAGACACGGAGGGCGGTTGCCAAGGAGACAGGATTCCTGATTGCCAGAAGTTGGGGAGGGGGGAGATGGCATCCCATAATGCCGTGCGAAAAGCCGCGCTGGAGCTCGCTGATTGGCTGAAGCCGCTGTGCGACTCCGGCTCACACTTGGTGTGTTTTTCCTGCCGCAGCAAATCAGAGCCGAGACCCGCTACTTGTGACGCTGCTTTCATGCCGTTTTACGGCCATCACTTGCTCTGTCTCATTTTACCCGGAAGCTCCGCGTACTTCCGCTTTTTTGCAACCGGACCAACCGGTTCCTTCCTCTCAACCAAACCCTGTCACCTAGCCCCGCCCACTGCACAGTGTCGGCTGGTGATTGGCCGGGCTCCCTTCTCGTTACACGAAGCCCCGCCCACCGCTGTCCTGCGCCGTCAATCAGAGCCCTGCTCCGGCCCGCGGGGCGCGGGATGCGATGTGATTGGCTGAGCGGGGAACACGCCAGGTTAGGTTGAAGCCTCGGAGAGCGTGAATGAAATGTGCGGGCTGGCGGTGAGGGAGTGCGGGCAGAGCGCCTGCGGCCGGTGAGAGGCCGCCCCGTGTCGGGTTCAGTCGCTGCGCTCGTACCACGCCCAGCCCGTCCCCCCGGGAGATGCCCTCCGTGCTGGCAATGCTGGGCCCTCTGGCCGCCCTGCTGCTCACCGTGCTCGCACCGCGGCCAGCGCAGGGAGCCGGGCTGCCGGACACCGTGATCTGGGCGGTGAACGCCGGCGGAGAGGCCCATGTGGACATACACGGTATCCACTACCGGAAGGACCCGCTGGAGGGCAGAGTGGGCCGGGGTGAGTGAGCGGGCAGGACTCGGGGTGCAGGGCACTGATAATGGGGAGAGAGGGGGGGTGCAGGGCACTGATAATGGGAGAGAGGGGGGGTGCAGGGCACTGATAATGGGGAGAGAGGGGGGTGCAGGGCACTGATAATGGGGAGGGAGGAGGGGGCAGGGCACCGATAATGGGGAGGAGGAGGGGGTGCAGGGCACTGATAATGGGAGGGAGGAGGGGGTGCAGGGCACTGATAATGGGAGGAGGAGGGGGGGTGGCACTGATGTGGGGTGCAGGCACTGACTGGGGAGGGTGGGGGGGTGCAGGGCACTGACAATGGGAGTGGGGTGCAGGGCACTGACAATGGGGGAGGGTGGGTGGGGGGGTGCAGGGCACTGACTGGGGGGACGGTGGGGGGGTGCAGGGCACTGACTGGGGGGGAGGCAGATCTAAATTGTAGATCTCACTGACCGGGCTGATGTTTATTAATATTACATTGTGGGTGACACCTGGTATTAAGCAGAGGGGGCAGACTATAAACCAGCTGTGTCTGCACCGAAAAAAAGACCAGTTTTGTGTTTTAAATCTGATGATCTGCAAAAATATATTTTTATCTTTTTGTGAAAAAAAATACAAACATATATACTGTGTATATATATATATATATATATATAATATTGTCTTCCTGTATTCACAGCTTCAGACTACGGATTGAAACTGCCTATTTTGAGATCTAACCCAGAAGATCAGATTCTATACCAGACAGAGCGCTATAACGAAGACAATTTTGGATATGAGATTCCCATCAAAGAAGAGGGAGAGTATGTCCTGGTGTTGAAGTTTGCAGAGGTGTACTTTGCACAATCCCAACAGAAGGTAAGTATGTACCTTGTGTGTTAACACCATGTTGATGCTGGCAATGACCACTCCTGTCTCATGAGAGTGCAACAGATGGCAGATTGCCATTGCAGGTAATTGACAAGTATATGACCTCTATCATCCACAGGTGTTTGATGTGCGTGTGAACGGCCACACTGTTGTGAAGGACTTGGATATATTTGAACGTGTGGGACATAGCACAGCCCATGATGAAATTATCCCCATAAGCATCAGGAAAGGGAAACTAAGTGTACAAGGAGAAGTTTCCACCTTTACAGGGAAGCTCCATGTTGAATTTGTAAAGGTAAATTAAGGAGATGTGAATAATTGTTGCTTAAGACAGACTTTCCAATATTCTTCTCAGAAGCTACTCTGTGCATGTTACATACAAATAAACATATAGATGCAATAAACATGGCTCCCATGTAGCTGCTGTCTGGTCTGTATAAATATCCCACTTCATGAGCAACAAGAAGAAAAACTATTTTACTGTTTGCAAACGTTAATGCCTACTTAAGCAGTTGATAATTAGTTGATTAATGGTTTTGAAGGCAGTTACTGACAACCGTTCTGGCCCATGATTTACTGCTTTCACTTGAAAGCTGACAACTTCAATATATACTCCATCCAAATTGCACAGTGCTACCATTTGAAAATAATGGGAGAGCCAGGCTAGCTGTTCACAACAGAAAAGGCAAGGCTTGTGAATTTGCAGTAAAGATAAGTTTTATGCTTGCTTTTTTTTTTTTTTTTATGTATAATTATTTCTGCATTGCTCAACGTATTTTTAGATTCGTGTTTAAGTAACACTTACTTTTTGCTACCTGCCAGCTCTAAATGTGTGGTGCTATCTTTGTGTATGTCTTTTACAGTTAAATGATTGTTGCTCTTGTACACTTGACTCTGTGCTGTGACAAGAAGATAATGACTATAAATACGGTTGTCACTGGTGATTTCACGAGCGCTGTGTGTGTGTATGTGTGTGTGTGTGTATATGTATATATATATATATGTGTGTATGTATAGATATATATTTTTTTTTTCAAATATACGTAATCTATAAAAAAAAAAAAAAACAGAACTTGTCATCTGCACCTTATGGGCCCTTATTAACCAAAGTTCAGTTCATATTTTGAGAAAAATACATTTGAGTGCACACACAACTAGTTTATGCAACTTTTAATTTTGTATTTTTTTTTATTCTCCTAGGGGTATTATGATAATCCCAAAGTTTGTGCTTTATTCCTAATGAAAGGAACATTAGACGGTGAGTCTATATTTTTATTCATTCCTTGACTTATTTTTGCTTCAGTTCACGTTAAACTGTCACAGGTTTACAACTTCTTTTGTAAAGTTTAGCCAAGTATCTGTTGCCTTCTGTAAGTTTTATATACCACACAATAGAATTACACTCTGCTACATTAGTTGCTGTTTCTTTTATTCTCTTCGTATTTATAAAAATAAAAAAACTACACCAATGATATTCATTAAAGTGAACGCATTGCCATGTGTGCTCTCTCATTATATCAGAAGTTCCAAAGCTACAGCCTCACCCTGGCTTAGAGAAGAAGGAGGAGGAAGAAGAGGAGGAAGAGGATGATGGATCCATCAGCAAGAAGCAGAATAACAAGAACCGCGTGCAGTCTGGCCCACGCACCCCAAACCCATATGCCTCTGACAACAGCAGCCTCATGTTCCCCATCTTGGTGGCCTTTGGCGTGTTTATCCCCACACTATTTTGTCTGTGCCGGCTATGAGGTGCCAGATGTAATTTGTTAGTTGGGTTTTGTTTTTTAATTTTTGCATAGGTTTTTTTTTTTTTTTTTTTTGGTAACCATGAAATCCCCACTGAGGCTAGCAGTTCATTGGTTCTGAAGTAGGAGAACTGGACCTTTTGCAGACATCATAGGGGTAATTGTATAATAGATACATAGCTGAGAGCGAGATCCCTCCCTCCTGCAGATCGAATCTGGGTTTGGTTCTGAAAAAAGGGCAAGCACTTTTTATGTTTTAACAACTGAACTGGAAAAGGAAGTGGTGCTGGTACGAATATAACTCTTTGTGCCGGAGTTGCTGCAACCTCTGCACACGCTACAGTGCCTGGTTTCTTCTGTTTTTGTTCTACCTTGTTAAATTCCTTGGAGTAGACATTTTAAATGGCCCAGAAACTACAGTGTGGAGTTCTAGGCGGACAATACATGATTTATTCATCAATGCAGTCATCAGTGAGAGGGGGCAGTAGCCAGGATGGTGACAGTGCAATGTCTTCCTGCCGTACACACAGTGGGGTAGCAGCTGAGCCAATGAAAAGACCCAGTTTTCATGACTGTATATTTTCAGATGTTCTTGTAACGACCACAGTGATCTGATTTGTTTCTGCACCATAGCTCCTGTTAAAGGATGCAGGGTTGTGTACTTCATGCTCAGTCTTTGCAAACATTTTTAAATGACTACACTCCTTTGTCTTTTCATATGCATGTATGCTACAAGCCGTCTGTGAGGTCTGTTTAAATGCTACGAGGTACTATGTTTTCCCCCAAGCATATGTTTCTGCAGTATATAGCTGCTACATTCAAGGATTCTGAATTATTTTATTTTATTTTTTTCTAAACGGTCACCCCAACCATTTGCTTTCCTTAACTTTAATGTGGGCAAGGATGTAGGTTACAGTCCCCCCAAACATCTAACAATTGAGCTTCTGCATCCTAGTATGCAATACTGTGTCCATGTGCGCTCAGTTTTGGTAATAATGGTTATCAAAAAAGTGCAGTTTTTTGGTGGGGGTAACATTGGTAATCCCAAGCTTTACACGTGCCATGATTGGCATGAATTGTCACGGCTATGGTAATGGTTTGAAGAGTGCACTAATCTGTGCTGCTGCTTTTGACTTTTTTTTATTTATTTTTTTGTGCCTTTTCGTTTTGCCTTGAAGCATGTGGATAATCTGCACCATTATTCTCCCATTGTTGCCTCAAATATATGTTCACTGACAACCATTAGTCTGATGTACATTATTTGACACGCCTTTTATGTAACTGGATTTGTGGTGTGAAAATACAGAAAATTAAGACCTATCAAGCAATGTTAGCTAAGAAATAGTAATATAAAAACTGTTATGATAAAATGCTCAACAAATCTGTTTTCAAATGCTGATTTGAAATAGACCTAATGGGTCAACCCCTTGATTTCACTGCTGGTGTATACAGCACAAGCTCAGCTTTTTATACCATGTGGTTCTTAACCTCAATTCATAGGTACCCAGGTGCGTGTGTGTGTGTAAAAATATATATATATTCCTTCAAGTCCTATAATACTAGTTAGCCTGCAGGGCCGAACATTTTGCCCCTTCAGGCTAACTAGTATTCTAGGACTTGAGCTATATATTTACATTACTGTTCCAAACCAGGGCTCTATTCTCTGCCTCCACCCAGGGGTTAACCCATCTGGTTTTGATTGTCAATGAACTACCTGTGTTCAAGCAGGTGTATTCGTAAGTGTAGAATATATTTCGGTTTATTGGGCTGGCTTGAAAACCACTCCCTTTGGTTATTACACACGCACAGCTGCCTACTTTCCTCTGATATCATCCCCTCCATGCACAGTTCTAAGGGGGAAGAATGCGATTTGCTGTACAATGAATAGAACACAGCACAATTATGTTTCCTAAGGAAGTAAATAGGTACTGCTTCCTATCACTAAATACAGGTTGCTCAAAGTTATTAATTCAACCCTCCACCCCAATTGTTTGAAACCCATGCTTGTTGGTTAGGTGCTAATATGACTAAAAAGGTACCTTAGATGTCTAGTGTAGCTAGTGGTCTTATCTTTATACATTCATATGGTTTAACTAGTGTAGAGTTCTAGTTCTTGGGCAGTGGGTTTAAACCTCATGTCTCCTGTATTTTCTGATGACTTGAATTTTATTATGGTACTCTTTGGGTGTGAGGTCTGAAGCAGAATATCAGTGGTCTACTCCGACCTATTGAATTTTGTAGCTTTCATCAATCTACATTTATTTGTGCCCAGCAAATGAATGCTGTCTCTGGTGTACCATGTACCATATGTGGTACTATGTATCCGAGCTCTCTACTTGCCCTATAATGGATTTTTTTTTTTTTTTAAGCCCCCATCCTTGCCCCCAAAAATGAGTGACTCTCATCCTCCATCATTCAGGTTTTTTTTTTTTTTTTGTTCAAGTTGCTTTTCTTATGTGTTTGACAAGAGTGCAATTTCAGCAGAGCAGTTTACATTTGGTTTTATGTGTAAGTGTGCAAATTTGAAAGATGCATGCAGATAAACATAGGAACTAGCACGGGGAGGGGGATACACCCCAACTGTCCAAGACCAGGCAAAGAACCATGGTAGTTGCAGTTATAATACATTTTGGCCAACTCTAAATTGCTGCATTTTGGCCACCTCTTAAGTATCCCATCAATTTATTCACCGATCTGTAGCTATATAGGTTTTCTTATGCTTCAGGAAGAGATTGCACTCACTGCCTTGCTCTCTTATTCACTTGATTTTTGCCCTGTTTGTAGTTTACTGCTCTGTATACAATTTTTATTTTTTTTTTTTCTAGATTTTTATACTGTATACGGTTAATCAGACTATTTCTTTAATCTTTATCTCTGCTTTTGTTTTGTAAGCTGTACATGTTATGTTTTTTTGTTCTGATTGCATTGTGTGCTGCTGTATAAAGGGGAGATGGTGCACAGACTGAGCTTTTTTAATTTTTTTTTTCTTCTTGTGTCCAAAATATTATTTTTTTCCCATGTTTTAATTTTTAAATTTTTGCTTAATTCTGTAAAGATCTGGAAATCTGCAGTTTCTGCCAATTTATAAAATAAAAATAAAGAGTTTATATTATAAATTGTATTCTTGATTTCTCTGTTACAAGGTTTTGAAAGCGTATATGCACCGGAACATGAAAACCTTTCCAGGGTTTCACATGGTCGGGTTTCTGTACAAACACACAGCTTTCTGTTTGAATGGATCCGTGAGATTGTATTTACGTTGTGTGTGTGTGTGTGTGTATGTATGTATGCATGCATACTCGTTTAATATAAATGCCAACCAAGACATGCATTTAACGTAGGAGCCCTCCATTTCTGTATTTAAATTCTTCTTGTGTTTTGAGGCTGATTAATTCTATCTCCCAAGAGCATAATAAAGATTCCTCCCACAGATTCCATTTCCTTGCTGCTCTCAAGGCCAAAGAAAAACTTGTTTATTTCCAAAAAACAATATATAATACAAAAAAGCTGTTACCACAGTGCATGGGTGTTCCTCAAACACCACACCCCACATTTAAGTGAAAAGCAAAATGTTGTCAATAAAGAAAAAACTAAAACTCACACAACTACTGTGGAACACTCACCCTTTTTCAAATGGAGGGCTGTAGGTATAACCCCCAAAAAGTACAGTGGTACCTCTGTTTACAAACGCCTCTGTTAACATAATTTTCGCTTGACAAATGAAAATTCATTAAAAATAATGCCTTGGTTTACAAAATGTTCTCACAATACGAAGCAAGTTTCCCCAAGTCTGTGGGTAGCACGTGGCGTTGAGTGTGGATGTGTTGGGAGTGGTTTTTGCATCAAGTTTTGGAGCAATTCTGGAAATGTTTTGCAGCGGTTCAGGGACTTTTTGGGTTTCTTTCTCAAGCGGTGGAAAGGTAGGGAGCTGAGCTTCGTCGCTTGTAAGCCTTTTACTGTGTGTTCTGCATTGTGGGTTGGTTTCCGTACCAGCTCATTTTCACTTTTTTCTGACCTCCAGGAACGGATTAATTGGTTTTCAATTCATTCCTATGGGAAACCACATTTCGGTTTACGAATGTTTCGCAATAAGAAACATCCCAAAGAACGCATTAAATTCATAAACAGAGGTACCACTGTACTGTAGACAGAATATGGAGATATACAAATTTGCACTCACATAGAGCCTTTTAATGGTTGGCTCTAAACACAAATGCTTATGCATTTTCTAGTGAGTGTAACACTTTAATTCTTTGAATACTGCCAGACAATCCAAATAAGAGTACATTCATGTTATGCATGAAAACACGTGATGCTAAAATGGTTAAACTTTGTTATAAATGTATGCAGAAACCTGTTGGCTTCCCCCAAACCCCCTTTTCAGACCCCATATCCAAAAAGACATATTTAGTCAATAAGCCCCTTGGGATTTTCTAATACTCTCTACTTTGTAATAAAACAGCAATACATTTTTACATGTATACTTTATATGCTTAAGGCCTATATTTCTGGGAGGAGTTTGTCCTATACAAACCCTATCCCACCTTACCTATCCCACAGAACCATCTACTTTTGGTTCAAAGGTCATCAACACAAACCGCCTAAACTCCAAACAAGCTGGCCTCACTAGAAGATCATGGGGCACAGCCGTGGCTTTAAAAAAAAAAAGTGTTTTTTTGTTTGTTCCAACAAAACTGTAATTTTGATCATTCAGTTATGGGGATTTTCACTACTAATGCAAATTCAGCTTATATCAATCACACATTGCATCACAGTGATGCCTCATTCTTCTTACTGTTTTTGGCCCTCACTAGGCCATATCGACTTTTATCATATGCAATTCAATTTGCTATATGTCTACAACATTCTCTATTTTAGGCCATGTCTCGTGTTTCATGGTTAATTGGCTGATTTTATTTCTGTGGATGTCCACTTTCCCAGGTTCTTTCTTGGAGACTATCTTGTCTACTAAAGTACGTACATTATCCATTATGCTAGATTGCGTAATGAGTCAAGCCCCCATCTAGGGACAGAGAACTGTCCGCTTCAGATGCTGGCCTTTAGTTAACTTACAAACCAGCTGTGCCAACTCCCTGCCTCAACACAGAGGCTTTTTCTTCAAATCTGCCCGTGTCCCAGTTATAGGCTTGCATATCCTTCTATTGGGTCATAGTCAGGGACCCACTTGTCACGGCCACACATTTTTAATCTTTTAGTGTCACCGAGAGGTAGTCACCCCATAACATTGCGTAGTGGCCACAAGTCCCTCAAGCCCAATCATAGAGCCTCTTACTGCTGCTGACAATTAGAAGGGCATCATCTGCCACTGGTTAGTTCATTTTTATTTATTTTTTTCCCCCTACCTTTCGGCACTAGTTAGCAAGCCAGTTCTGGATATGTTGTTTCATTTCTATTAAGTATTGTTGCTCATTACATTTTCTTTCTAGCATGTCTCAAGAATCGGGTCACAGAGACTCTCTCCCCAGCACCTCAGCTAGGCCATGTACTCCTGTCACACGCGGAACTCCAGCGCAATCACCTGTTCCCTGAGGTCTGGATCTATGCCCAAACTGGCGGCAGAACTACACCATAGATGTATCCACCCACTGCCACACTGGGTAGCTCTAACATTACTCCCTGCCACACCACAAGTTATTACCCTGCACATCTGAGTCCCTCCTCTGTTAGGAAGATATCATAGTTTCTGTTTTTCTTATGAGTTTCACACGGAACCTATTGCACTCTCTTCAGGCACGCTGCAGGGTCCAAATCTGATCATCTCTGCCGAACTCACGACCACGGACAATTCACTACATAAGGAACCCCAACTAGGTTACATGATGGGTCTGTTCACTAACCCTCCATTTTCTACGGTGTGCATGAGCCTCATTGGCATTATCAGTAAGGTATCAAATAAGGCATGATTAATCATACATCTTTAGCTCCTCATCCTTTACACACCGTGAGCACCGATACCAGCTGACTAATTCTCCCTCCATTACACCACACGTGGCAATTTTGCACGCAGGGAAATACGCTTAGCGCAGAAACACCATCTCAAATGCCTCCAAATTACTACCAATCCACCTGCCCCTATAGCACATTCATTGTGTCAAGTGGAGGGACAATTACTACTTCGCCATCAGGCTTACATTTGGATCGAGGAGCAGTCCAAAATTATTTGATATTTTCTCAGAAAACTCTGATGGTGGAAGTAGGTACTCACACACCACTAATCATCCACAGCACCACGGCCCTCTTTTCAACACTGTCAGAACATGACCCTAGGCTCCACGACCAGTCTGGTGTTCCAGGGTACTACACTGGTTACGGTGTCATTGTGGAGGGCCTCCCGGATGAGTAGCTACTACGTATCAGGGAAGATTTGCATAATTTCATTCGGATTAGTTTGTGTACACATGGGGATCTTCAGTAATTACTGGGATCCCTCATTTGCGATGTGAATTGTTCCGCAAGGGAAGATCGTTCATCTCTAGGCTACTCTGCCTACTACCTGGCTTGCCAGATAATGGCACCATCATCCTCAACCTCCTGGCCAGATCTGATCTGATCATTTGGTATTAATTCCTTCTATATTGAAATGGTATATCAATGTTCATGCCCCTATTGTCAGAACAGTCACTGCCACCCGTACCAGGTTTGTTGCTATTGTTGGTGACCATCGGTTCAGGGATCATTGGCCTATTGAAACTGTCACCTTTCCTGCCTTCAAAGAACTTCTGCTATATCCTGTTGTGGTGACTGCCCACACCGGGGATGATCTTTGGGCTGCTAAGGCAGAAAATGCTTTCTTGACAACTTGGCGGCATGCGAGAATAAAGAGCGCTCCTCTTTGACCATCATATGTTTGTTTAAAAAAAAAATGACCTGGTGTACTGCCACATTTTAGTTTCATGTAGTGCGCGAACACATCCCGGGTATTACCAATTTAGCAGCTGACACTGTCCCATTCTCTTTTACAGAAATTATTCGGGTTCCATCCCTCTACCAACAGGTACCCAATCCAGAACACCAGTATTTCTGGAGCTTGTCATGGTCTGACCAACTTCATGACTCATGCTTAGTCATTGTCCCGAGCCACTTTATCTTTAAACACCATGATGGCTTAGGATAGGGCATTTGCAGTATTCCACAGTTTTGCCATGGATCTCTAATTACAGGAGATCTGCTCCATTGTGACCATGGTGGTCTTTGCCATCTTCATCTTAAACTAGCCCATATACCTTCAAACTTTACCTTACAGGGATTCAGCATCAGGTGCTCACCACCCATCCTTATTACACACCCCTATCTCACATCTTACCTGTTTAAAGCATACTCAAATGCATCAATAAATCGACAGACCCCATACCTCAAATAGACTACCAATAGATGGCCCTATATTCCGAGATACCAGCGTATCCCGTTCGAGAGTCACAACAACAACATGAATAAACAGCTATCTATATAGCTTTCTACGGATTCTTATGGCCCGGAGTATTCACAGTAATACGTCAGACAGAGGCTAACTTAAGTCTCAAGACCTCTGATATTAATAAGCATAACGTCCACTATGTTTTTACCCTTCAAACAAACGAACCAATCCAACCATGCATGCATGATCCTACTATTTCCCACAGTCAATAAATGGTGCCCAGTAAATAATAGATTCATACCTGACTCCAGTTAACAGCTTCTCACCTAATTCACCTCTACTCTTACTTCAAGGCTACCCACTTACTATCTCCAAATTCATATTTTATATAAGGACTCTACTCTTCAAACTAGACTACAATCCACCATCTTTTCCCTGGCCATTCCTTCAGGATAGGGGCAGCATCTACAGCCTCCAGTATTGACACCTCAATGCATTTCATCAACATACTGGGCAGTTGGAAATCCTCAATCTATAACATATACCTTCCCCAACCTGAGAAAGAATTTAGGAAGCTTTTAATATTTAGCTTTGTAATTGCTACAATAAAGTGTTTTATAAGTTTTTTGCCCTTTTATTTACATGTCTACCTGTACGTTGGATTTGGCAAACCACATTGTCCCGAGCCGCAAACCACAACCTATTTATCACCACTAATTGATACATACTACTATCATGTTTCCGACCACAAGTTTAAGGCCAAAGGCCTGTATTTGTGGGAGGGGTTTATCCTATAAAAATCCCTCTTCCCCACTCTTACCTTGGCCATTCCATTTCAGGTCATCCCACCCACATCTCCAGTTGTTTAATTATTAAATTCTTCTCCTTAGTGTGCCCTCTTTTATTTACAAGCCTACCCGTACGTTGGTTTCGGCACACCACAACCGACTTATCACCACCACTAATTGATACATACTACTATCATGTTTCCGTCCACAATTATATATATACATATACAGTTGTAAGAAAAAGTATGTGAACCCTTTGGAATGATATGGATTTCTGCACAAATTGGTCATAAAATGTGATCTGATCATCATCTAAGTCACAACAATAGACAATCACAGTTTGCTTAAACTAATAACACACAAAGAATGAAATGTTGCCATGTTTTTATTGAACACACCATGTAAACATTCACAGTGCAGGTGGAAAAAGTATGTGAACCCCTGGAATAATGACATCTCCAAGAGCTAATTGGAGTGAGATGTCAACCAACTGGAGTCCAATCAATGAGATGACATTGGAGGTGTTGGTTACAGCTGCCCTGCCCTATAAAAAAAAAAAAACACTCACACACCAGTTCTGATTTTGCTTTTCACAAGAAGCATTGCCTGATGTGAATGATGCCTCACACAAAAGAGCTCTCAGAAGACCTACGATTAAGAATTGTTGGCTTGCATAAAGCTGGAAAGGGTTATAAAAGTATCTCCAAAAGCCTTGCTGTTCATCAGTCCATGGTAAGACAAATTGTCTATAAATGGAGAAAGTTCAGCACTGCTGCTACTCTCCCTAGGAGTGGCCGTCCTGTAAAGATGACTGCAAGAGCACAGCGCAGACTGCTCAATGAGGTGAAGAAGAATCCTAGAGTGTCAGCTAAAGACTTACAAAAGTCACTGGCAAATGCTAACATCCCTGTTAGCGAATCTACAATATGTAAAACACTAAACAAGAATGGATTTCATGGGAGGATACCACAGAGGAAGCCACTGCTGTCCAAACAAAACATTGCTGCACGTTTACAGTTTGCTCAAGAGCACATGAATGTTCCACAGCAGTACTAGCAAAATATTCTGTGGACAGATGAAACCAAAGTTGAGTTTTTTGGAAGAAACACACAACACTATGTGTGGCGAAAAAAAGGCACAGCACACCTACATCAAAACCTCATCCCAACTGTGAAGTATGGTGGTGGGGGCATCATGGTTTGGGGCTGCTTTGCTGCATCAGGGCCTGGACGGATTGCTATCATCGAAGGAAAAATGAATTCCCAAGTTTATCAAGACATTTTGCAGGAGAACTTAAGGCCATCTGTCTACCAGATGAAGCTCAACAGAAGATGGGTGTTGCAACAAGACAATGACCCAAAGCATAGAAGTAAATCAACAACAGAATGGCTTAAACAGAAGAAAATACGCCTTCTGAAGTGGCCCAGTCAGAGTCCTGACCTCAACCCGATTGAGATGCTGTGGCATGACCTCAAGAAAGTGATTCACACCAGACATCCCAAGAATATTGCTGAACTGAAACCGTTCTGTAAAGAGGAATGGTCAAGAATTACTCATGACCGTTGTGCATGTCTGATCTGCAACTACAGGAAACGTTTGGTTGAAGTCATTGCTGCCAAAGGAGGTTCAACCAGTTATTAAATCCAAGGGTTCACATACTTTTCCCACCTGCACTGTGAATGTTTACATGGTGTGTTCAATAAAAACATGGCAACATTTCATTCTTTGTGTGTTATTAGTTTAAGCAGACTGTAATTGTCTATTGTTGTGACTTAGATGATGATCAGATCACATTTTATGACCAATTTGTGCAGAAATCCATATCATTCCAAAGGGTTCACATACTTTTTCTTGCAACTGTGTGTATATATATATATATATATATATATATATATATATATATATATATATATATATATATATATATATAAAATATATTTTAATGCAACTCCTTGTTATAATAAAGTATTTAAACCTCACTTTAACCCCTTCTGACCGGAGGACGTACAATTACGCCCTATTTTAGGCAGCTCTAAACGCTGCCGGGCGTAATGGTACGCCCTCCGGTTTTTGTTAACTTACCCGGTCGTCAGCGGTCCCACGCCGGCGATCACGGTGGGGGGGACTCCCAGGGAGCCCCCCGCGGCAGATCCTTCTCCTCCGGTGACCCCCGGCCATCTGAGAGTGGGGTCCTAGCGAGGACCCCACAATCACATGGCCGGGTAGGCTGCCTCCTGCATTGCCAGCAGGGGGACTGCCTGTAATGACAGGTGGTCCGCCTGCTGGCTGAAAATAAAAATTTAATTTCATTTATTAGTGTAAAAAAAAATATATATACTTAGATCATATATATATATTTTATATATATATGATCTAAGTATATATATATACACATATACATACACACACGTACACTGTCTAGGTGTATTTTACTATTAATATATATATAATTATATATATAAAACACAAGATCCAGCGCATTAGTTTTTTTAAAAACACCTAATATAGGCAAAAATAATGGGGGTTTAGTTACATTATATGATCATACATTGCATAAGCCTGCCACAACGTCAATGTACCCCATCTTTGGCAGGTCCTACACTAACAGCCTAATGTCTGCTCTTATGAGATTAACCACTTACTTGAGGAAAAAAATTCCATCTGGGGCTCTCTGCAGTACAAGGCTAAATAGGGCCCTGGGATGAGGCACCTGTGACAGGGAGGGGTGCAAAACCAAGGAGTTGGCTAGACTCCCAAATATATACATATGAAACAAAGGGGGGTTGGCTGCACTCACCTGAACATGCATAAATGGGGGTGCTACTGGGGGCCAAATAATACAAAACACAAGATCCAGCGCACTCACCTATCCACTAAACAGCAACTTCAATGTTGAAAGATTTTATTAGTTTTTTTAAAAACACCTAATCTAGGCAAAAATAAGGGGGATTTAGTTACATTATATGATCATACATTGCATAAGCCTGCCACAACGTCAATGTACACCATCTTTGGCAGGTCCTACACTAACAGCCTAATCAGGGCCAGTGCAAAGAATTTTGGGTACATAGGCGAAGATGCATTTTTCCGCCCCCCCAAAAACATCTTCACCCATGTGCCTCTTAACCTCCCTTTTGTGTTTCTTATCCCGTCTTTTAAATATCTGACTCCCTTTGCCTTTGTGTGTCTCCTATCTCTCCTCTTTGTATGACTCTTACATCCGCCCACATTTTGTGTCTTACTCCTCCCAGCCCCTTTGTGTGACTCCTTTTCTCCCAGCACCTTTGTGTCTTTTATTCTTCCCAGCTCCTTTGTGTCTCTTTCCTTCTCAAGCCCCGGTGTGTGTTTCTTTCACATTCAGCCCCTCTCCCTGTCCCTTAATGGTCCCCTCCCTTCTCTGACCCTTACTGTTCCTCTCCCCTCTCTCCTCCTTTTCCTGTTCCTCAGTGTTCCTTTCCCTTCCCCCCTCCTTTCCCTGTCCCTTAGTGTTCCTCTCCCCTCCCCCCTCTGTTCCCTGTTGCTTAGTGTTCCTCTCCCCCCTCCCTCCTTTTCCTGTACCTTAGGGTATCTCTCCCCTCCTCTCCCTGTCCCTTGGTGCGCCACCCACCCCCATAGTGGTCCCCTCCCCTTCCTGGTGTGCCTCCTACCTTTCTTGTAGCGTGGCTGAGCGGAGCGAATCCCGGTACAGTGAGCTTTTCCTGTCAGTCCTGCCAGGTACAGGAAACAGAAGTTCCTGTACCACGGTACACTCCGCTTGGCCACGCTACAGTCAGGGGTGTATAAACACTGACAGTCACACACACTCAGTGACAAACACACAGACATCTCTGACAGCCAGACTCACTTATCTGACACACTCATTCATTGACAGACACTCACACGCACACTGACAGGCACACAAACACTGACAGACTCATTGACAAACACACACTGACACACACACACACACACTCACAGACACTGACAGACACGTACTCACATGCACACACGCACATACTGACAGACACACTCACACACACTGACAGACACACATACTCACACACACACTGACAGACACACTCACTCACACTGACAGACACACACACTGACAGACACACACTCACTCACACACACTGACAGACACACATACACACACACACTGACAGACACACACACTGACAGACACACATACTCACACACACTGACAGACACACATACTCACACACACTGACAGACACACACACTGACAGACACACACATACTCACACACACTGACACACACACATACTCACACACATACTCACACACACACACTCACACTGACAGACACACATACACACACTGAGACACACTCACTCACTCACACTGACAGACACACACTCACACACACTGACAGACACACACTGACAGACACACTCACTCACACACACTGACAGACACACATACTCACACACACACTGACAGACACACTCACTCACACACATACACTGACAGACACACTCACTCACACACATACACACACATACTCACATGCACACACACACACACACACTCACAGTAATTAATAATCTAAATTAAATTAACATTTCCCACCCAGCCTCCCTACCTGGAGAGCTGGCGTGGGTCTCTCATTGGTGGTCCAGTGGGGCTGCTGGGAGGCGTGCGGCTGAATTGGATGCCGAGTTGGCGAGGGAGCTCTGATCTCTCTGATGTGCTCCCTCGCAGGCTGTTTACTGATGCGCGGGAGCGGAATATGACGTCATCAGTAAACAGCCTGCGAGGGAGCACATCAGAGAGATCAGAGCTCCCTCGCCACCTCGGCATCCAATTCAGCTGCACGCCGCGCCGGGGATCCAGGAGGTGACCTGGCAGGAGGGAGCACTTCCCTCCTGCCGGTCACTGGAATTTTGCGCCCCCAGAGCCGGTGCGCCCTAAGGCGGCCGCCTGTGCCGCCTTATGGACGTGCCGGCCCTGTTCCTTATTGTGCAAGTATTTAAGTGTGCAACGTTATTGCTAGATATCACAATAACATAATTAATTTTTCTCTGCATGCAAACCTATTTCCACACTATCGGAATGGGCAGGTATACGCTTAACTATGTTCATACCAGTCACTTGTATGGCATGCATTGTCTACTTATTATAATAGCTATAGGAGTGGTTTTAAATCTTGCGCACTAACTTGTTATTTTCTTACATGACTTTTAATCATTATTACCAGGTTTGTTTTTTGTTTTTTTGTTGTTGTTATCGCTTACCAATATTGATTATTGTGTTATATCTCACTCTGCGTCATCTTATTTATCCATCTATATAATGTAAACTTATACACTTCCCTGCATACCTTATTATATACTTATGAACATGTATGTTAGTAATTATCATTGAATAATACTTATTCTAATAGTTATTAAATAATGTACAAGTGAATAAAAACAGGATGAATTATTAGGCATTTCTGGAGGTTAGCAGCTAAGCAGGTGGTAGTCTTGAAGACACCGGACCAGGGCAAACACATCCTTATATAGGGTATCTAAGAGGAAATTAGCAGTAAAGGATAAACAAAGTATACGGCTGGAGCCGTGCTAGAATGATTTTGTTAAACATTTGACAAACCCTTGTTTTTCACTTCTACTGTTTAGCTAAATTTAACTACATAATCTATATGCAAGATGGAATCTGATTTCAAAGATGGCTGATGGTCTGTGTTATTTTACCCTTACCCTATTTTTCCTACATGCTTGGAACACATTATACACTGGACACAAAGTGGAATGTCTACGGACCAGAGAAGCAATCCCAGGAAACAGCCAAGAGTGTACTTTCCCATGCCAAAATAAGGACATTCCATCATAGACATCCTGGTTAGCCTTCCACAATACGTAATCACCTGCAGAAAGAGTTCTATCCCAATGCCAAGCACCACTTGTCCAGGATC
>OW240916.1:196527061-196539499 GCA_933207985.1 Pelobates cultripes
ATAAACTTCCAGCTATGTTTTGTGTTAGCAGTTTTGCAAATGTATACTTTTCTGGAAAATCTTTCTAAACCATTTTAAAATAGTCTTTTCTCCCACCAGCAATCAATTCTTTGGCATAGACTTTTTGTCTTTCTACTCTCCATAGTGCATGTGCAGTAATTTCTATGGTAACTTCCTTCCTGGTGCTGCTAGCGCTGGCTATGGAGTATAGGAACAAAGTGACTGACGATTAAAGCAGTACAACCATCTAGGTGCAAGTAGTTTGACCTAAAATACACAAAATGAATTAAAATTTTGCAAGAAATTTGCTCACCTTTTTGGGAGCCTGTTTAGTATAACTGGCTCCCAACTTTGTGCGTGGTGTCAGTTTTTAGGGTGACTCTACCCTGTAGGAACCCGGGATCTCAATGTAGACGAATGAGAATAAAAAATGTATTAAGGTATTTATTTGCAAATTAAATTGATTAAAACAGAGTGTAAGAACTCCAAAAGTAAAACAATGATGCAGTAATAAAAAGTCCTTGTAGAAAAGTCAACCAAGACGCGTTTCGCCGTTAATGCTTTTATCTTACGTATAACCCTGAGAAAGAAAAATCGATACAGAAGAAGGTTTGGAAGCCACTTTAAAGGGCCCCAAACACCTAGATTTTAGAGCCTATATCCAAAAGACTCTATAACATGTGAGTGAGAGTATACATACATATTTTACTCTCTGTATACTTTTTAAATATATTGCACAATTTTGTATATTTTTTCTTTTATTACATATAAATATACCCCATACAAGTTAAAGGGGTAAGTAACAATTTATACAGCGCTGCACTCGCACCTTTGTGTTTAGGTGGTGGGGCATATCACCTAAACAATTAGTTTGTTTGTTACACTTTGCATATAGTGGAATTGGTATATCCACAGAGTGTTTTCAGCAGCTGTATACCTGATATTCTGTTTTCTATATTAAGCGCCTATATCTGCACAATTGTTTTGTTTGTTATATTCACTCAAGTGCTACCTGTAATTCAAAGTGAATTTAACATTTTAGGGCACAATAGTTAAGTTGTAAAAATTCTCCACTAGCAATGGTTTTGGTTTGGTCATTTAGCCATATAATTTGAAATTCATCATGAATTCACAATTTAGTGAATAACCTTGCGTGTGACCTTTTGGCACATTTTCAACACAGTAAATATGGAGCTAACAAACCAACAGGAACTATATAATGATGTAATGTCCAAACCAAAATTCTTGTTCTAGAACCTTAGTGATCCCGTGGCCCAAAGAATTCCACCCATTCTGGGGACAACATAGAAACATAGAATGTGACAGCAGATAATTATAGATATGTGAGCTTAACTTATGTGGCTGGAAAAGTATTTGAAAGGTTATTATGGGATAATATGCAGGAATTCATTGAGAAGAACATGGTTATCAGCAAAAATCAGCATGGTTTTATGAAACATAGGTCATGTCAAACTAACGTAACTCAAACTCAAAGAAATTGGTCTAGATGAAAATTCTGGACCACTTTTTTTTTTTTTTTGACAATCTTTATTTGTATATGGTTTTTCAGTAATAGAACAAGTTAACAGGAGTACTGGTCAGGTAAGGGTAAGGAATCTTCACGGGATACATAAACAATACATACAATATAGTTCAGTGTAGCATGATGGTGGTATGTGGTAAGTTACGCTTGGGGGTATAGAGAGATTGTACATTCTGCGCCATCACATGCCTTTCGGGTTTCTGTACGTAGGTACGCTTACTTAGCCATGTGTTCCATTGTTTATATCATTACAACATTGAAGTGTGGTGGTGTTCGGGTTGGTGTTGGGATCTGGACTGGGTCTGGTGGTCTGTTGGCTGCGTGTACAGGGCTGAACGTTTCATGAGGTTTGTCCGTACAGGCAATTGGTCTCACGTTGGATAACTGGAGTTGGGGTGTCCTGTCCTATTTTATGGGCACCTGCTCGTGGTCCCTAGTGTGTGCTCCCTTCATCGGTTGTTGGGGCGTGTGGGGCTATGTTTCTTTCCCGGGCCTAGGATCGGTCTGTGTGTCAGGGTGTGGTGCTGTCTGTGTGCTCTTCATCTGGTCTTTGATCGAGTTGATTAGGGTTGGTGATCCTACTAATTGTGTCCTTGTTTGGGTGAGGTCCCGTCTAGTCCAATGTGTAGTCCAGTCCCATTCAAGGTAAGTCAGGGTACGGTAATGGGTGGGGCTCATTAGAAGGGTAGGTGGGGAAGGGAAGCGGGGAGCGGCCGTGAGAGATGAGGGTGTGTGGGTAAGGGGAAAACGGGCAGGGTTGGGGTGTAGGTTCAGCGGGCTGGTCTGTCAGCCGCTGTGTACAAGAGCCATGGGGTCCATGTCTGGTTACATTTTTCAGTTCAGCCCTGCAGAGCAGCAGTCATTGCCTCCATTGCCTGAATTTCTCCCACCCTAGCCACCCACTGTTGGAAGGTGGGAGCCGCTGTCTTCTTCCATAGTGTGGGTATCAGGGATTTTGCTGCTGTCAGTAGATGTTTCCTCAGGGACTTTTTATATGTTTTCAGGGCCATGCTTGTGTGATGTAGTAGCATGGGTAGAGGTTGAAGTGGTAGTTCTGCGTCCGAAATTTCCCTAATTTTCATATTGACCATCTCCAAGTAGGGGGCGATAGCTGCGCAAGACCACCACATGTGAATCATGGTGCCTCTCTCCTGTCCGCATCGCCAGAACGTGTCCTCTATGTTTGGGTTCATACGGTGGAGGATATCAGTGGTCCTGTACCAGGTTGTCAGTACTTGGTAACTCATCTCCTGGAACTTCGAGCAGATGGAGATTTTGTGGGTGAGCAGGAATATTTTGTCCCACTTTGGAGTGGTTAATGTCTCTCCCGTTTCTCTCTCCCATCTGGTGATGAACTTCGGTGTTGGTCCCCCGTCTCCCTCCAGTATAGTGTTGATATCCCTCTTGCCATATGCCGACTGGTTGTGCATACCTTCTCGAAGCCTGTGAGGTCCCGGTGGTATTGTTGTTTAGCCATCATGGTGGAATAATAGTGTGATGGGCAATTGTGGGTATAATACACATTGCTACATTGTATTTCTTTAAACTGCAACTGTTTCTTTAACTAATAACCTTTTACCTATTTACAGTACACAACATGTTTACTCCATCTTGTCTTAATTTAATGCAATAACAATTCAAGGCTTTGCCTATGTCATCCTAACGTCTAGTCCAAATAAAGATTAAAGATGTCTAGGTTATGACATTAGACTTATTTTGTTATATGACCTTCTCTTAACCCTAAGGTGTATGTCAACCTAACTTCTAGTCCAAATACAGATTAAAGATGTCTAGGTTATGACATTAGACTGATAAGGGTGTTTTTCCTTTATTTTTATATATGAACTGCTTTTAACCCTAAGATGAATTAACCCATACATTACCAGTAGTAATTAGAAATGCTATACTATATATACATGCTAGGTCAATGCTAGATAGAGACATACTGACCAACTCTGGAGGTGACATACTGAGAGATTACCTGTATAATCAGGAGGGTATGTTATACTAATTATATTGCAAGCATTTATTCATTTAATTTTATATACTCTGCTTTATGATATATTAATGGATCTTTATTCATTTATTCAATAAACTATATTAATAAGACAAAAGTTATTGCTTCCAACTCCTATTTTTATTGTATTCTCAATTATTTATGTATTTTAAATAGAGAAACTCTATACCGACTATACAATATTTAGCTAAGATATCTGTATGGTTAGCCCTGCTAGATTCTAAGTTATAAGACGTTATAGCGGTAAATTGGAGTACGAACGGTTACAATAGGACTTGACCTGGAGATAGTGAAGCTGATCGAGGCCCGTTGGTGTGGTTTCGGGGAGCAGCTCTGCCAAGGTCTTTAGGGAGTTGTTGCTACACCATTGGCGCATGTATATCCAGTCCGTTCTTGTGAAGCTTCGTAGGTCAGCTGGCGTCAATCCTCCTCCTATATCTGGGTTATAGACTATGGGCGTGAGCGGGCTGGTGTGGGTGGTCAGCTGCTGCAGATAACGTAGAGAGCACCATATGCTCAGGGTGGCATCTATCAAGGGGTTACCCGTGTTGAGCGAGCTGAGTGGCGCCCCCGCCCTCCATAGCATGTAGGGTATCCGTCCGCCTGCCTGTGTGATTTCGGCTTGCACCCAAAGCTTCTCTGTCGTCCGGGCGTGCCAGTCAGTGACTATTAGAAGATGTGTTGCTCGGTAGTAGCCTATGATCGAGGGTAGTCCAGTTCCTCCTCGTAGCTTGGGTTGTTCGAGTTGTTGTTTGCTTTGTTGTTGAGGCTCCGCTCTTCCATACGAATTTCCATATAGCCGTGGTGATGGTTTGGAAAAACGCTTTCGGGAGAGTGATCGGTATCACCTGGAAGAGGTAGAGGAGGCGTGGGAGGATATTTATTTTGACCGCATTGATGCGTCCGAACCATGAGATATAGAGGTCTGTCCATTTTTGCATGTCTGTCTGCAGGGATGGATGGGGAGAAAATTTGCCTGGTAGCGTTGTGTCCGGTCCCTGGTCAACCAGATGCCTAAATATTTTAATTTTGCTTCACACCATTTAAACCGGAATTGGGATCGTAGATGCGTGTCCAGTCTTGAGGGAATCGAAATGTTGATAATTTCAGATTTTTTTTGCGTTGAGCTTTAGGTTCGACACCCTCCTATAGCCACGGAAGAGATTGAGGAGGTTCAGGATGGTAGTTAGTGGCCGCTCAATGAAGAAAAGCATGTCGTCCGCATACGCTGAGACACGATGTTCTGTGTACCCCAGGGTGTGCCCGGCTATTCCCCCGTCCGTCCTGACCGCCACCAGGAGTGGCTCCAGCGAGAGGGCGAACAGCAGGGGAGAGAGGGGACAACCCTGCCTCATGCCATTCCGTATTGGAGTTGTTCGCAGGAGTTGTTTTCGCTTTTCCAGGATATTAAGGGCCCTGGTGTTATTGGACCAGATAGGATTCGGGCTGGAACCCCCTGTGGCATTCTTGTGTTGTGTCTGTGGGGGAATGGGGGTTGGAAGGGGGAGAGGGAGTACAGGGAGGATGGAGGCTGCAGGGTGGGGAGGGGGGCGGGAAGGCAAGAAATGGAAGGTGGGAAGTGTAGGGGGGTAGTTGTTTGTTGGCGAATGTACGTCCGTGCAGGTCCTTCGGGGTGTGGGTTTGTCTGATAGGGTTAGGCGACTATGACCTTGGATCGGTCAGTGGTACCAGGGATATATGTGTCCCGTCTGGGTCGGACGGGCCCCTGTGTCCGATCTAATTTACAGGTTGGGTCTGTCGCGTGGGGTCGTGGTGTCTTGGTGTGGAAGTTAGAGTCGGGAGTGGTGAGGCTTACGCCAGCTCTCGACTCAAGGTAACTGCTCAGAACTCCTGATTCTAGGGGTGCCTGTGCCGGCCAGTGCCAACCCCATAGTGGGTGGCTCACGTGTGGTTCACATTTATTGGTTACATAGCTATCAGTCACATAAACATTTTTTAACTAAGGCAGTTTAGCATAACGAGTAATACAGGAAGAAACAATTCAACAATTCAACTCAATTCAATTGTGCCCTGAGAGCCTGTTTAAAGCGTTCGTGTTTTCAATGTACCCTCCACTGGTGCCATCCCCCAGTCTGTCCCCACCTCCCCCAGTTTCGTGCTGTAGGTCGCTGGGTCATTGTCGTCTGGGGGGCCCAAAGGAGCTCCTAAGTGTGTAGTTATCTAGTGGTGTTGATGCTACTGTGTTGCAGGGACTGTCCCCCTCCTCCGTCGTCCAGTGCTTCAGGGGTTGTATGCTGTAAGGTGCACCCAGGATCGACTGCCACCCCGCCCGGCCTAAGCCTGCCGCGTCTCTCGGTGCTCCCAGTCCCCTCTCCCACCACCCCAAGCCGTTTGGGATGATATGTTTTCTGTCCTATTGGATGTGTGGGGCATCGGAGCGTGAACCTACGGTGGAGTCGAGGCTATGGGTTAGTCGTGCTTTAGGGGTCCGGACTTTGGTCTGTGGCTACCTGGGATCCCGGGATCTGTCAAGGTAGCTACGGTAGGGAGTCCTCTCCGGTCATACGGTCCCCCTCCCTACTGTCGGTAGCTTTCCCCCGGTTGGCCCTCGTGCTGTTGGTAGTTTCTGGCTTTAGCTTCCCCTTCTCAAGTTTTTTCTTTGCCTTCTTTTGGATCAACGGCAAAAAACAAATGTGAGGAAGGCTGAACTTGATGGACACATGCCTCTTTTCAGCCTATGTAACTATGTAATAAGAACCATTTGGACCATTTAGTTTGCCCAATTTTCTAAATACTTTCATTAGTCCCTGGCCCTGATCTTATAGTTAGGATAGCCTTATGCCTATCCCATGCATGCTTAAACTCCTTCACTGTGTTAACCTCTACCACTTCAGCTGGAAGGCTATTCCATTCATCCACTAACCTCTCAGTAAAGTAATACTTCCTGATATTATTTTTAAACCTTTGTCCCTCTAATTTAATACTATGTCCTCTTGTTGTGATAGTTTTTCTTCAAAATATACTCTCCTCCTTTACTTTGTTGATTCTCTTTATGTATTTAAATGTATTTCCCCTATCTTGTCTTTCCTCCAAGCTATACATGTTAAGATCCATTAACCTTTCCTGGTAAGTTTTACCATATAATCCATTAACCAGTTTAGTAACTCTTCTCTGAACTCTCTCTAAAGTATCAATATCCTTCTGAAGATACGGTCTCCAGTACTGCGTACAATACTCCAAGTGAGGTCTCACCAGTGTTCTGTACAATGGCATGAACACTTCCCTCTTTCTACTGCTAATACCTCTCCCTATACAACCAAGCATTATGACAATAGGGGGTTCTATCCAGTTATAGAAAGGCATACCTAATAAAGTGGCCACTGACTGCAAATTTTACAAAAATGCAATAAGGAATATGAATGATTTAATTATGATTTAATTATTATGTTTGGTGGTAGCTGCACTGAAGTTTATGTAATTTGTGTCTAAGTTGAAAATTCTAATATCTAAAAGGTGATATGAGAGAGTATAGCCCAAGTAGATAGTTCAACAATAACCAACAATCTGTATATAAGTATCCCCAGGTCATATTTGCAGAACAAACCAGTTTCAGTGATGTGATGCTTGATTTCATCGGAGCTTTGAAGAATCCTATAACCAAGGTTTTATAATCTGCATTTTGCTTCCATTGCATAGTTTAGATGATGAAGTGTAAGGTCATTGAATCGGTGTCAATGTTTTCCCCGTCTACCAATTGACATTGTATGTTCATCCTTGAAGGTCATTATAAGTGGAATTTCCACATTTACAATCTGCCATTGTTGGTGAATAAGAACAAAGAGAGATCTACTGCATAAAACTCTGGTCAACGGGGTTCCTTCAGCTTTGTCAACATTTATGCATGGGTACCATCAACCAAATGCATATTGTCTGTAAACAAACACGTAGGATTATTGTATCCACCACTAAGTATCTTTTTTTTCCAGGACAGAACTGATACTGATATTACCATGAGGCTTCTAAGAGCAGTAGGTTCTACAAGTACCAATATAGTGCTAGGAATACAAAGTTGCACTAGCACTACAGTACCTGCCTCCCTCACGCCCCCTCTCCCCCGCAGAGATGAAAGGGTTAAAAAAAAACTTTTTTCACTTACCTGATTCCAGCTCTGATATCTCTCCGCGCTGGTTTTGGATTCGCCACAAGTGGCGCAATCTCATTAGGACTACCCCACAAGAAAGTATTAAATCAATGCTTTCCTATGGGGTTTTAGCTGACACTGGATGTCCTTATGCTGAGCATGGGGACGTGCAGCATCAGTTAGTTGACCAAAAGTCGCCTAACTACCAGGAAGTGCCTCTAGTGCCATTATAGGTGGAGTTAATCCTGCAATGTAATTATTACAGTTTATCAATAAATGCAATAATTACAATTGCAGGGTTAAACAGACAGAGGCACTGCACCCAGACCACTTCAATGAGATGAAGTGGTCCGGGTGCCTATAGTCTCCCTTTAATTGCCAGATCATGCAACAAGAGAATCTCTATAAATAAACAGTACTTTTCAATGTCCCATTCCCATCAGTGTATGCAATATTGGCCATGAGTAATGCCTTGAGGTGAGCACGGCAAAAAGATCCTCATTACTGAGAAGGACTCTGCTTATAGAAATATTTATCTTACTTCTTAAAGCACGTGCTACAGTCTGCTTATATTTTCTTTAGCCTGAACAATTTACTTTGCAAATTCTTCTTATGTCTTAAACCAGGGATAGGCAACCTTTGGCACTTCAGATGCTGTGGACTACATCCCCATAATGCTCTTACATCGATAATGCTGGCAAAGCATCATGGGAGGTGTAGTCCAAAAACATCTGGAGTGCCAAAGGTTGCCTATGCCTAAACCATTCCAACAGCCTCACTGCAGCAAATATACCAGCTAAACAAATGCAAGGAATTTGCAAATTAAGAAGGCAAAAACTGATTGGTGTTTTTTTGCTTTCTTAATTCACCTTTTTTTAAATTATTTTGTTCAGATATAATTTTGGATGCATTTTTTGGCACTGGCATTTTTTTGCTAATTGCACTTCTTGCTAACTAAATTATTTGTGTTGATATTGTATACTGAGGGCAAAGTTTAGCTCGATCTAGTTAAACTGTGTGGCCGTTATCAGCTCTGTGATAGGTGCCCTCTACATTAAAGGACCACTCTAGGCACCCAGACCACTTCAGCTTAATGAAGTGATCTGGGTGCCAGGTCCTTCTAGGGTTAACCCATTTTTTTTATAAACATAGCAGTTTCAGAGAAGCCTCCCCCCAAAGCCTCTAGTGGCTGTCTCATTGACAGCCACTAGAGGCGCTTGCGTGCTTCTCGCTGTGATTTTCACAGTGAGAGCGCAAGCGTCATAGGAAAGCATTGTAAAGCTTTCGCGACGAAGCTGAATGCGCTGGCGCAGCTCAACGCAGCGGCGTCGCATTCAGCCCAGGAAGGAACGGAGGAGGGAGAAGGAGGCTCCTGCCCAGCGCTGGAAAAAAGGTAAGTTTTTACCCCTTTCCCCCTTCCAGAGCCAGGCGGGAGGGGGTCCCTGAGGGTGGGGGCACCCTCAGGGCACTATAGTGCCAGGAAAACAAGTATGTTTTCCTGGCACTATAGTGGTCCTTTAAGTACAGTTATCTTTGTGTGATAGAAATAGTTTATCTATATTCTCTTTACTTTGGCACTATATCATTTTTTCATAATGTACTAGTATAGTATGTTTTATAGGTCCACCTATACTTTCCCCTTTCTTTCTAAATGTATTCCCTCTGCTGTCTACTGCTACATACAGCTCTGTGACTCTACCTATGATTACATTAGCCCTCTCAGCATTTCAAAGTTCAAATGCAAAATATGACCTTATTATATGCAAGCTTTTTAACCTCATTATTAAAGGTTATGTTTTAAATCCCTGTACTTGCTGGGAATAATTTATAGATTTTATTAAGACACGGAGGCTCCTATTATGCTGCACTCTTTCTTTATTTACCTCAGCAGCAAAGAAAAATAACATTAAATCAGTATAAAAGAAACCAGTAAATAACATAAGGTATATCTTCCTAGCAACAGGAACAGCCAATCAGCATCCTCTTTATAGCATAATAGGCAGTGTCCAGTATACTACTTCCTCTTTCTTTGCTGCTCCCTCAGTTAAGTGACACTGGGTCCCATGGTTCTTAACTGTGGGATCTTTTACTTTACTTTATTCATATCATTACTGTGGTTAATATAGTTATTATTATAGTGATTACATTTTAATTATAATATTTGCATGTTTATAAATATATTTAGTTACTTCATTTTAACGTAATTTGATTTATTTACTTCATTTGCGTCTGTTATATGCTTTATTATATATCCTTTGATAATGTATTTCCCCTCTGACCTCCCTGGCCCCAAGAATACCATCAATTGGGGCTCAGGGACGTCTTTGAGGATCTTTATCCCCTGAATAGTGCTATTGTGCTGTTTTTACCCTTCATTTATCTGTCTGGCTGCTGCTCTGCCACCAACTGCCAGAAATCCAAGTTGGGGTTTAGTTGTAGTGGCAGCCGGGCAGCTCCTTTGTTTTTCTATTACAATTGCTATTTTTTTTTTTCACTATTGTGAGTTCTTTCATTTCTTTATCCTGTTTAGTTATTTATTTATTTTTTTACTTGAGGGTTACTCAACCCTTTACTTTTGGTATTATTTTGCTTTATTCATCCCCTTAGGTTTGTTTGTATATTTATGATGCAGTCTGACATGATCTTTCTGTGCCTTCTGGGTCTACAGCAAACATGCAGATTAATGTAGAAGCCTCTCCAGGTATCTCTGGAGATGAGGCTGAATTTCTGCATTACTGATCCTGCTGACATGCAGACTTTAATTGACACTTCCATGGCAAAAGCAATGACAAGGCCCTGGTGTCAGGCCACAAGGCCTCATATAAGGCTAAACACTCCTCCAAAACAATAGAGATGGACAGTACCATACCTGTCATGGATGGCGCGATTGATTTACCACCGCGCAAAAGAGCTACTAGTCGGGCAAAATCGACTAGACTTTGGAAAAGGGCAAAAGCCCAATTAAACTCTGAATCCGAGTTCAGTGGTATTGAGGAGAAGTTCCCTGAGTTCTATAGGGAGGTGTTCCTGTACTCACACCTGCGCTGCTTCAGCCTGGCCGCAAGGCCTCATATAAGGCTAAACACTCCTCCAAAACAATAGAGATGGACAGTACCAAACCTGTCACGGATGGCGTGATTAATTTACCACCACGCGAAAGAGCTACTAGTCGGGCAAAATCGACTAGACTTTGAAAAAGGGCAAAAGCCCAATTGAACTCTAAATCTGAGCTCAGGGATATTGAGGAGGAGTTTCCCTGAGTACTATATGGAGGTGTATCTGTACTCACACCTGCTCTGCTTCAGCCTGGCCACAAGGCCTCATATAAGGCTAAACACTCCTCCAAAACAATAGAGATGGACAGTTCCATACCTGTCACGGATGGCGCAATTAATTTACCACCGCGCAAAAGAGCTACTAGTCGGGCAAAATCGACTAGACTGGAAAAGGGCAAAAGCCCAACTGAACTCTGAATCTGAGCTCAGTGATATTGAGGAGGAGTTCCCTGAGTCCTATATGAAGGATTCAGAGGATATTTCTGATCCTGATTATGAAATTACTGATGAAGAGGATGCTAATCCCGTTTGGGATACATGTCCTGTTAAACCTACCAAGATTTAGGTAGATTATGCGGACTCAGGGACACCAATAGGATCTTGGACACTCAATGTGAAACCCTATTCGAACCTGACGACCTATGTCACCCAGTGGTCTCCTCAGACCATGTAGCCAAGTATATTGCATCCAGAGTACGCAAGCCTTTTGAGAAGGCAAAGTGAAATAAATTGCGGGCTGAATGGCCACGCCGAACAGTCCCTGATGACTCATGTTGAACGCTATCAGTCAATCCTAAAATCATTCAATTCCTGAGTAAGACAGGATGGAAGCCATCTAAAGGCTTAGATTTTCATTGCAAAACTGTCAGGATAAAATCCTGGGCATCTTAGGCTCAGCAGCCAAGATCTTTGAAGCAGTGGAGGATGAGCTAGAATTAGATTGCGCCATCTTAAGAGGTTAGATCCAGAGAGTGATTTAAGTTGGCAACGCCAACAATGCGGTTGTCACAGAACGCCACAAATCGATCTTGCTCAAGATTGAGCCCAAACGTTTAACTATGGCTCTGAACGAGACAGATAACACAGGCAAAAGGTTTTCTCTTTGGGGACAACTTTGTAAAAGAATTGGGCTCCTTTGTCCTGCTAAACAAACAGAAGTTCTTTTAGACAGAACCAAGGCTCTTATACTTGCTGAGCCGATTTCTTTGAACAATGCACTATACCAACCTCCTTCTCACAAAGTGGCCGACCCTGGATTGTTAGTTGCCTAAGAGGTGCTCCTAAGACGTCTTCACAATATCCATTCTTTCTTACTGATAGTGGGGGGCAGGCTCACACATTTTTCCCATGTATGATCCCTCATTTCATCAGATGCTTATGTTCTTCACACTGTGAAAGAGTATTGCATAGACTTCCTTTCTCTACTTGTTCAATGTTCCCCATTAAGGGAAATAGTTTTTTTCCCAATAAGACACAGACCTTGTCTCTGTGGACAATCAATTGTAGAGATTCTGGCGCATACCCTGGGTTACGTGAGCAACCTTTTCTTGTTTCCCAAAAAAGGCAAAGGTATCCGTCCAGTGATAAATTTGAGACTGCTCAATAGTTATGAGCATATCAGCACTTCCAAGATGGAAGGAGAGCATTGTTTAAGGGATTTTCTCCAACCAGCAGATTGGATGGCCAAATTGGATCTGCAGGATGCATATCTCACAGTGCC
>OW240916.1:196539599-196551863 GCA_933207985.1 Pelobates cultripes
TCTTCAACTTCTTTTCTTTTCTTACTATTTTAAAATTCTAAATCTTTATCCACTAGTAAAGTGAGGGAGGGTCAGTCAGCAACCATCACCACCACCAATACCACCACCACCACAAGTAGTGGTAGTTTGAGTACGCAGCCTATGCGTCAGCCTAAGCAGTCAAGGAGTGCCGCTATGTCAGACTCACCGCCTAGGAGGCCAAAGTCTTTGTCTCGCATTTCAGGCCCGTTGGTGCAAGATCCTGGTCAAGGAAAGGCACCAATAGCAGGCAGTAGTGCAGCAAGGCCCAGAATTGCAAGTCTTTTCTATGGCAAAGGGAAACCAGCAGGGCTTTTAAGGGTGAGCACTATGGCTAGTACTATTACTAAAAACACAACTAGTAATAGGAGTAGCCCAATAAGTAAGAGGAAGCGTGTTTTGCCCCCAGCATCTTCCTCTACCACAAGCAGGCCTGTGAGTCTTGCTGCTAAGAAGCTTCCTTCTTGTACACGGAGGCTGTTTCCTAATCCCCCTCCCAAGACCACCACTTCCACCACCACCAGTGCTGCTTCTGCTTCTACCACTGACAGCGGCACATCAGCACAGGAGTTGTTGCCGTTGCCAATGCTACCCAGTGCTCCTAGTCCTATTATTCCTGGAGGTGATATCAGTCTTACCCACAGCCTTGCAGGGATTGCATTTAGTCTGGCTGATGAAGAGCTTGACTATGAGCCTGAGAGTGAGGAGGAGATAGTAGAGGCAAGTCAGAATTCTTCAGGGAGCAGTCCAACCTTTTCTCCTGCTACAAGTGCACATTTTTCCCCTTCCTCTCCACTTTCTCCAATAGTAGCACCTGCTAGTGCTACTTCAACCATTAGCAGACCACCACCACAATCAATTATTACCACCATTATTTCCAGATCCACTGTTCCTCCTCGCAGTGGCACAGTTACCACCACCAGTGTAACTGTGCCAACAATCACCACCACCACTGGTACTACTAGCCACAGTACCAGTGCCGAGGCTACTGTGCCAGCTACCAGTAGTCACACTCCTCCTGCTGCTCATCAACCTGCACCACTAGCAGCAGAATCCCGAAGGGCAAGCGCCAATGTTTTGCGCCGCAGCAAAGTTTGGGATCACTTTGAAAGTGTTGGAGATGGGCGCTTTGCAAAGTGCAAACTTTGTGGGAAGGAAGTTAGCAGGGGGAGAGTGTTGGGTCATCTCACCAGTGCTGGGATGAACCATCACCTTCGCAGTCATCACAAGGCTGTGTTATTGAGGGAAGAGGCAGAAAGTACTAGGACAGGCAGTATAGCTACTATTACAGTGTCCAGTACCATTATTATTTTATAATTATTATTGCCATTTATATAGCGCCAACAGATTCCGTAGCGCTTTACAATATTATGAGAGGGGATTTAACTATAAATAGGACAATTACAAATAAACTTACAGGAACAATAGGTTGAAGAGGACCCTGCTCAATCGAGCTTACATTCTATAGGAGGTGGGGTGTAAAACACATTAGGACAGGAATTTGCAATCAAATAAGGTGGGCTGCCCTTTAGGAGAGGGCAAGAGACAGGTATGTGAGGTAGGGGTTAGTCTTGGAGGCCATAAGCTTTCCTAAAGAGATGGGTTTTAAGGCACTTCTTAAAAGATGCAAGACTAGGGGAGAGTCTGATGGCGGGAGGCAGGCTATTCCATAGGAAGGGAGCCGCCCGCGAGAAGTCCTGCAAGCGCGAGTTGGCCGTACGGGTGCGGACAACGGACAGGAGGTGGTCACGGGCAGAGCGGAGAGACCGAGAAGGGACATACCTATGGATCTGTGAGGAGATATAAGAGGGGCTAGAGTTGTTCAGTGCTTTATAGGTGTGAGTTAGTGCCTTGAATTGACTCCTATAGCACACAGGAAGCCAATGTAAGGACTGGCAGAGGGGTGAGGTGTGAGAGAACCGACTAGAGAGGAAAATCAGTCTAGCAGCAGCGTTCATTACAGACTGTAGGGGTGCAGTACGGCTTTTGGGAAGACCAAGCAGGAGAGGGTTACAATAATCCATGCGTGAAATTATTAGAGCATGGACAAGCTCCTTGGTAGTATCTGGTGCAAGAAAGGGGCGGATGCGGGCTATGTTTTTAAGATGGAATCTACAGGATTTGGCAACATGCTGGATGTGAGGCTCAAAGGTGAGACCAGAGTCAAGTATGACGCCAAGACAGCGCGCTTGCAAGGATGGGCTGATGTTGGTACCACAAACTTGAAGGGAGAGCGAAAGAGGAGGATCAGTATTAGGAGGAGGAAAGACAAGGAGCTCAGTTTTTGAGAGATTGAGTTTCAGAAAGCGGGAGGACATCCAGTCAGAGATGGAAGAAAGGCAAGCAGTGACACGTTGCAGGACAGCAGGGGAGAGGTCCGGGGAGGAGAGATATAGTTAGGTGTCATCAGCGTACAGGTGGTAGTGGAATCCAAATGAGGTAATAAGTTTGCCAAGAGAGGCAGTATAAAGAGAAAATAGAAGGGGACCAAGGACGGAGCCTTGGGGGACTCCAACCGAGACAGGGCGAGGGGAGGAGGTATCATTAGAAAAAGAGACATTGAATGAGCATTGGGAGAGATAAGAGGAAAACCATGAGAGGACAGAGTCACAGAGACCAAGCGATTGCAGAGTTTGAAGAAGGAGAGCATGATCAACGGTGTCAAAGGCCGCTGAGAGGTCAAGAAGAATTAGTATGGAGTAGTGGCCTTTGGATTTAGCTGCGATTAGGTCGTTAGTAACTTTGATAAGGGCAGTCTCTGTAGAGTGGAGAGGGCGGAAGCCAGATTGAAGGGGGTCAAGGAGAGAGTTGGAATTGAGGAAATGAGACACACGGGTAAAGACAAGTCTTTCCAGAAGCTTTGAGGAAAAAGGGAGCAGGTATGTTGGTAGTTAGAGGGGGTGGACGGGTCGAGGGATGTTTTTTTTTAGTATAGGTACTACAGTGGCATGTTTAAGGTCAGCAGGGACGATGCCAGAAGAGAGCGAGCAGTTGAAGATGTGTGTTAGAGAAGGCACGAGACAAGTGGAGAGAGATCTGATAAGGTGAGATGGGACAGGATCGAGCGGGCAAGTGGTGGGGCGAGAGGAGCAAAGAAGAGCAGCCACCTCTTGGTCAGTGGCTGGGGAGAATGTCTGAAGGGTAGGAAAGGCATGATCTATGTGTGATTGAGAAACAGAAAGGCAAGGAGGGGAGAATTCTTTCCTTAGCTGTTCAATTTTGTCAGTGAAGTAACATGCAAAGTTATCAGCAGTAAGGTTGGTTTGGGGGGTGGCCACAGCGGGGCGAAGAAGAGAATTAAAGGTGTCAAAGAGACGCCTGGGGTTGCGGGAACATGAACTAATGAGAGAGGAAAAATAGGACTGTTTGGCAAGGGCAAGGGCTGCACTGTATGAACACAATATGAATCCATAATGGAGAAAGTCTGACTGGGTGCGAGACTTCCTCCAGGAGCGTTCAGCACAACGGGAGCATCTTTGCAGGTAGCGCGTTGATTTAGTATGCCATGGTTGGGGGTGGGTCCTCCTTGAGGTGCTTGTTTGGAGTGGCGCTGCAGTGTTCAAGGCAGATGTAAAAGTAGAGTTATATATGGAGATGGCCAGTGAAGGACAGGAGAGGGAAGCGATGGACAGCAGTTGTGAATCAATGTCAGCTGACAACTGTTGGAGATCAAGAGAATTAAGGTCCCTCCTGAGTTGAGGCTGGTTAGGCGGAGGTTGTTGGGTGAGGGGGTACGTGAGAGCAAACGATAAGAGGTGGTGATCAGAGAGTGGATACGGAATGTTGCAGATATTAGATACAGTACATGCGTAAGTGAAGATTAGGTCAAGGGTATTGCCAGCTACATGGGTGGGAGAATTTGCCCACTGTGATAGCCCGAGGGAGGAAGTAATTGAAAGTAGTTTATTGGCTGCAGAGGTCAAAGGTGGGTTTATAGGAATATTGAAGTCCCCGAGAATTAGGGATGGAATGTTAGAAAAGAGGAAATAGGGAAGCCAGGCAGCAAAGTGGTCAAGGAAGAGAAGAGGGGAACCAGGGGGACGGTAAATAACAGCAATGTTAGCAGAGAAGGGTTTGAAAAGGCGAATTGAGTGTATTTCAAATGACGGGAAAGAGAGGGAAGGGGGGGGTGGGAAGATGATACCTCTGCTCTGAAGATTCAACAGGACTTGGTTGCTTGGGAGTGCTGGGTGTTAATGCTGTTTTAAGGGGCCCAGTCTCTGCTCTGAAGTTCAGCACGGCAGCTAGAAGTGACAGGGGAGGTGTTGCAGAGCCAAGAGCTACTGGTGTTGCCAGCCAACAACCAAGACTGGTTGGAGCATCACAATGCATCCAGCCCACCCTGGAACAATTTGGTGGATTCCACTCCAGGGCTATGTCTAAACAGCAGGCCAATAAAATTACGCGACTTATTGGCCAGTTAATTGCTGTTGGGGGTGCTTCCTTTTCTATGATAGAAGGGGAGCCTTTCAAACAGTTGATGGAGGCTGTGGCTCCACAATACCATCTTCCCTCATGCTCCACTTTCAGCAGGAGGATAATCCCTTCACTTTACCGGTCATGTGTTGGAGTAGTGAAAGGGGAGCTTTCAATGGCTGCTGGTCAGTCTGTGCATTTTACCACAGATTTGTGGAGTGCACCAAGTGGCCAGCATGCCTTTCTTTCCCTTACAGCACACTGGTGGGAGTCTGGTGTGTCTCAGGAAGCTGCTGCTGCAACTTCAGCAGCGGTGTCTAGCAGAAAGGGAGGAAGTGTATCTGTAGATCAGCTGGGCTATCGCTCTTTCCTTCTCCATGCTGAAGTGATGGATGAAAAACACACTTCAGATAACATTCTACAGGCAGTAAGGAGGATGGTGTCTCTTTGGGTTGGAGCGGAGGCAGGCACCAATGTAGAAGTGGGGTTTGTGGTTACTGATGGAACTACAAATATGGTGAAAGCTTTGCGTGATGGTAACCTTGTTGGTGTGCGCTGTGCAGCGCACATTATCCATGTAGTAGTAAAGTCAGCAATCCCAGAAGGTAATAACAGAGTTTCCAGTGTGATTGAATGCTGCAGGAGGATTGCTGGGCACTTCCACCGCAGTGTGAAGGCTAGCCAACTGTTGAGGCAGGAACAAGAGAAGGCAGGTCTTCCCACACACTGTCTACGACAAGATGTCAGTACACGGTGGAACTCTACTGTGGAGATGCTGGAGAGGATTTTAGAGCAGCAGAGGGCAATCCATAGTCTGGCATCAGACCAATACATCGGTATTGGTTCTCCACTAGGTAGAGACGATTGGACAGTGATCGCTCAGCTAGTGGCAGTCCTGAAACCATTCAGGGATGCCACTGAAAATTTAAGCTTGAACACTGCCAATCTGGGACAGGTAATCCCTGTTTTCACCCATCTAGGGAGCAAGATGGGTGTCTTCCTTGAGCGCCAAGAGGTTGTTCAAGGTGATCCTTTACATCCTGATGTAACTCTGGTCCGGAGGCTGAAGGATCAGCTTAAAGTTCGCCTATGTGAGCGAATGGATAATTCTCCTGAACTGATGCTAGCTTGCCTGTGTGATCCAAGGATTAAGGATTAATAACTTAATAAATTGGAGGGAGAAATTGATCCAGAGGGTGTGTGACTGGCAGCAAAAGAGGGGAATGCTGTCTGAGGGAGTAGTTCAGCAGGAGGCTGAGATGTCGGCTACTTCTAGCAGAAGCAGTGGCACTACCACCACCACCACACAACTGAGTGGAGCAGCTGCATTTTGTGAAGAGTTGCTTGAGGATATAGTTGGACCCACTGAGAGTGCTAGCAGCAGACAGGAGAGTACTGCCTCAGAAATGGTCAGAGCGTACCTCTCTGAACCTCCTTTGCCCCATAATGTCGACCCTCTTAGCTATTGGGATGAGAAGAAGAGTGTGTGGCTTGCACTCTCATTGGTTGCGCAGGAGCTGCTATCATGTCCGCCAACCACTGTCCCAAGTGAGCGTGTGTTTTCGGTAACCGGTAATATACTGAATCCACAGCGCTCACAAATGTCACCTCATCTCATGGAGCAGATTGTCTTTCTTAAATTCAATCTGCCTAAATTGGGGCACCCTGCTCTACACTTTGACTGTAATTGAGCTTAGGGTTTCTCAACTTTCTTTCTAATTATGTAAAGTTGGTGGCGACAAAATATTTATTTTATTTCTCATTCCTCCTTATTCTTCCATTCTCTCCCCAACCCCCCAAATCCTTAAAATCTCCCTTAAAGTGGTACTGGTTTCTCCCATCTGGCTGTGTCTGACAGCGGTGTGGCAACGCCTGCTACCTCTGCCAGCGCAGTCAGTTAACGCTAGGGTATTGTGTTTGAGCTCTGGAGGTCCGCTCCCCATGCCAAGGACTGAAAGAGTTTGGATGCTTTGCCCTGGGGATGAAACAAGTGAGCGGGTTGCCAATTGCCCACTCACTCCTCTTTACCATTTTATTAAGTGTTCTTGCATAGCAAGACCACTTAATGTTATCTCACATATATATTATTCAGATTTATCAGATTTATTTTTATATATCTTTTACTGTGTGTAGTAAGTAACTGACAAAACAGTTTTGTGGATACCAGTGCCCTATTTTTCGTATGCCGTTCGTGCATTTAGCCTTATGTATTCCCTTTTATTTAACCGAATAAACTGCCGAACGGCCAGACCACACGCAATGGGAGTGTGCCACCTGTTAACCTCCCAGAAGCTGTGGTTAACCGCAACTAATTGACCTAATAGACGAACGGCTGGGTGGTCGCAGTTCGGTACAGTTCGGCTATTTGAACTCACGCACTGCTACTGAGCCAATTGCACGAACGGCCCTGTTCGTGCATTCGAATGGGACTTAATCATTTTTATGCCTGAAATTGACCGACCGCACAGCCCAAATCTATGGAACTGTTTTAGGGCATGAAAATGTGGTCATAAAGGGACCTCCAGCTAACTTTGTAACCCCTGGTTGTAATTGGCTGAATTTTGACTATGTTTATAATTAAAGTATGCTGAATAATAATATGTTACTTTTAGGAAGATTGGATGTATATTTTTAAAGTTACATTAACTGTGTAAAAAGTATATTTTTCCTGCCAGTGATAATTACTTTAACCCATTGTGTTCAGTAATTGTATCACAGGCAGAGAGGAGGATTTGTGTGTAATTGCTGGGAGTGTTTTACTATAATTTACGTGTTTTATTGGTCGTCTTACAAAACCCTGTGGGCGGTACTATGGGTAGAAAATGGGCATAAAAGCTGAGTGTTTCAATAAAACTTCAGTTCTACTTCACCCTCAATTTGGAGTCCTGTCTCTTATTGGGGGAATCTGCTACAAGGGATTGCTATGCTTGTCATACTCTCTTGCTATACTACTAAGCTCATTTAAGAGCTTGTTCCTGCTTCGCTCTGTAGGAAGAGAGGTTCGGTCTGCGGTGGTTGTGGTATCTGCTGGAGTGCTTGGAGCCCTCAGGAAGCGCTAGGAGTATCCTTCAATGGAGGTACCCAGTCGGGGTGCCAGGCGATCCGTTACAGTAATGCTTTCCTATGGACTGATTTGATGCGCGCGTGGCTCTTGCCGCGCATGCACATTGAGCATTGAGCATTGACAGTGACAGACAAGATCTCTGTTGCTCAAATAGTTTTCTTACTGTACAACGTAAAACACTAAAGCATATCGCCGTGTAGAAACAAATTGTTGGGTTGCCCACACACTTGGTAATCAATAAGCAGATACTTTTTGGCGCAAAGTGTCAGCAAACGCTATTCTATTAACCTCTGACCGGGTATCCCACAATTTCTGCGTGCTATGGTCTTTCAACAAGTTAAGCTTTTTCTCCCTCGCTCCCTCAAGAGCTTTTTCCTTCGAGTGGTGGCTCAGAGGCTTCAGCCTGCCCGCTCTGTCTCTCTCTGTCCCTGTAGAGAAGAGTGGTGACGGTCGTATGTCTTATGCCCCCAACAGGGGCCAAGTTGCCCTGGTCTGGAAGAGCAGGGAGTGAGGGGAAATTAGCTACCCAGCAGCCGTGGCGGACGGGATACCCGACCTCCCCCCCTCCACTGCCGCTTCCTCCCCCCAGACGTTGATTTGGAGAGTGACAACAGTGTGGTTCTGTCTTGATCTTGCGCAGATAAGATAAGAGACAATTGCCAGAGTTAACATCAGGATCTTTACTGCTAAGTTGGGACATAATAAAAAAAACAGGATATCTTATATCTCCACTCCCAGTGATGCTTGCTGCTGCTGGGGGAGAGGGACCAATCATTTCCTCTCCCTGGAACTCTGGCGGCTGCTGGGGAGAGAGACCGGTTGTCTCCTCTCCCTGCATGGTACACTGCCTCTGGGGAGTGAGAGTGACTGTCTCCACCCCCTGTGACATTGCCTGGTGCTGGGTAGTGAAACCGACTCTCCACTCCCAGTAATGCCTGCTGCTGCTGGGGAGAGGAAACGGTTGTCTCCACTCCCTGCATGGTACACTGCCGCTGGGGAGTGAGACTGTCTCCACCCCCTGTGATGTTGCCTGGTGCTGGGTAGTGAAACCGACTATCTCCACTCCCAGTGATGCTTGCTGCTGCTGGGGAGAGGGAACGATCATCTCATCTCCCGTAGTTACCCAGCTCATTCTTTGCTCTGTGTTGAGACCCTGCTGCTGAACCGGTTCTCGTAGGTTCTGGTATTCTTGCTCCAGTTCCCACTCAATAGCAACCAGGCGGGTGATATCTGGTCCCAGACCTATAGTATCAGGGAGCACCAGTGCATCCACATGGTATTCCCAGATGTCATAATACCGAGTCTCCTCTGTGCTGCTGAAGTCACTGTCATCCTTCAATGCCTCCCATAGCAGACTAGGGACATTGCAGTCATCCCCCTCTGGTCTTTAATTTTCCGCCATCCAAGGACACCTTGGGACCGAGTACCACCGTAGCGCCCGGTATGCCACAGTTCAGCCACAGTTCCTTCTTGATCAGACGCTGGAGTTCTATGACCCACTCTTCTCGGGGCAGATACTCCAGTAAAGAAATCCTCAGCATTGCTTGCCTTTGTCTGCGCCATTTTGAACTGAACTTCCCCCTGGAGCTTGAGTCTGCTCCAGGGCCTCATGCCAGAGATCTCGCCATATCTCCTCTCTCCAGTCCAGTTCCTCCTCGGGTGAAATAGGGCCTTGTAGTCTCCACTGGAACTCCTCCTCATATGGGGACGTTACCCGGGAGCTAGCTCACACGATTCTCCCGAGTTCCTCTTCAGACAGAGATGCTGCTGGACCCTTCACTGCATTCCTAGTTCGGGATATTCATTTGGGAGAAAAATCCCATCTTGGCCACAGGGCCGGTGCAAAGAATTTTGGGTACATAGGCGAAGATGCATTTTTCCGCCCCCCCAAAAACATCTTCACCCATGTGCCTCTTAACCTCCCTTTTGTGTTTCTTATCCTGTCTTTTAAATATCTGACTCCCTTTGCCTTTGTGTGTCTCCTATCTCTCCTCTTTGTATGACTCTTACATCCTCCCACATTTTGTGTCTTACTCCTCCCAGCCCCTTTGTGTGACTCCTTTTCTCCCAGCCCCTTTGTGTCTTTTATTCTTCCCAGCTCCTTTGTGTCTCTTTCCTTCTCAAGCCCCGGTGTGTGTTTCTTTCACATCCAGCCCCTCTCCCTGTCCCTTAATGGTCCCCTCCCTTCTCTGACCCTTACTGTTCCTCTCCCCTCTCTCCTCCTTTTCCTGTTCCTCAGTGTTCCTTTCCCTTCCCCCCTCCTTTCCCTGTCCCTTAGTGTTCCTCTCCCCTCCCCCCTCTGTTCCCTGTTGCTTAGTGTTCCTCTCCCCCTCCCTCCTTTTCCTGTACCTTAGGGTATCTCTCCCCTCCTCTCCCTGTCCCTTGGTGCGCCACCCACCCCCATAGTGGTCCCCTCCCCTTCCTGGTGTGCCTCCTACCTTTCTTGTAGCGTGGCTGAGCGGAGCGAATCCCGGTACAGTGAGCTTTTCCTGTCAGTCCTGCCAGGTACAGGAAACAGAAGTTCCTGTACCACGGTACACTCCGCTTGCCCACGCTACAGTCAGGGGTGTATAAACACTGACAGTCACACACACTCAGTGACAAACACACAGACATCTCTGACAGCCAGACTCACTTATCTGACACACTCATTCATTGACAGACACTCACACGCACACTGACAGGCACACAAACACTGACAGACTCATTGACAAACACACACTGACACACACACACACAAACTCACAGACACTGACAGACACGTACTCACATGCACACACGCACATACTGACAGACACACTCACACACACTGACAGACACACTCACACACACTGACAGACACACATACTCACACACACACTGACAGACACACATCACTCACACTGACAGACACACATACTCACACACACTGACAGACACACATACACACACACTGACAGACACACTCACTCACACACACCGACAGACACACATACTCACACACACACTGACAGACACACATACTCACACACTGACAGACACACTCACTCACACACACTGACAGAACCATACAAACTCACAGACACACATACTCACATGCACACACACACACACACATTAATAATCTAAATTAAATTTCCCACCCAGCCTCCCTACCTGGAGAGCTGGCGTGGGTCTCTCATTGGTGGTCCAGTGGGGCTGCTGGGAGGCGTGCGGCTGAATTGGATGCCGAGGTGGCGAGGGAGCTCTGATCTCTCTGATGTGCTCCCTCGCAGGCTGTTTACTGATGCCGCGGGAGCCGGAATATGACGTCATCAGTAAACAGCCTGCCACGCCGGGGATCCAGGAGGTGACCTGGCAGGAGGGAGCACTTCCCTCCTGCCGGTCACTGGAATTTTGCGCCCCCACAGCCGGTGCGCCCTAAGGCGGCCGCCTGTGCCGCCTTATGGACGCGCCGGCCCTGAGCCTAATGTCTGCTGTTATGAGATTAACCACTTACTTGAGGAAAAAAATTCCATCTGGGGCTCTCTGCAGTACAAGGCTAATTATATATATATATATTAATATCAAATTACACGTAGACTGATACTGATTAAATATATATATAATTATTGTTATATATATATTTATATATAATATAAAAAAATTAAATATGTAAATACGTTAAAAAATAAAATTAAAAAAATTATTTAAAAAAATTTACAAATATATAGATGTGTGTTATTTCGTTCTAACTGTATTGTGATATTAATATATATATATTTATATCAAAATACACGTAGAACAAAATAATATATATATCTACATACATAAATATACACATATATATCACTAAAACAAGAGGGGGTTGGCTGCACTCACCTTAACATGCATAAATGGGGGTGCTGCTGGGGGCCAAATAATACAATACACAAGATCCAGCGCACTCACCTATCCACTAAACAGCAACTTCAATGTTGAAAGATTTTGTTTTTTTTAAAAACACCTAATCTAGGCAAAAATAATGGGGGTTTAGTTACATTATATGATCATACATTGCATAAGCCTGCCACAGCGTCAATGTACCCCATCTTTGGCAGGTCCTACACTAACAGCCTAATGTCTGCTCTTATGAGATTGACCTACTTGGGGAAAAAAATTCCATCTGGGGCTCTCTGCAGTACAAGGCTAAATAGGGCCCTGGGATGAGGCACCTGTGACAGGGAGGGGTGCAAAACCAAGGAATTGGCTAGACTCCCAAATATATATAAAACAAGAGGGGGTTGGCTGCACTCACCTTAGCATGCATAAATGGGGGTGCTGCTGGGGGCCAAATAATACAATACACAAGATCCAGCGCACTCACCTATCCACTAAACAGCAACTTCAATGTTGAAAGATTTTATTTGTTTTTTAAAAAACACCTAATCTAGGCAAAAATAATGGGGGTTTAGTTACATTATATGATCATACAGTGCATAAGCCTGCCACAACGTCAATGTACCCCATCTTTGGCAGGTCCTACACTAACAGCCTAATGTCTGCTCTTATGAGATTAACCTACTTGGGGAAAAATTCCATCTGGGGCTCTCTGCAGTACAAGGCTAAATAGGGCCCTGGGATGAGGCACCTGTGACAGGGAGGGGTGCAAAACCAAGGAGTTGGCTAGACTCCCAAATATATATAAAACAAGAGGGGGTTGGCTGCACTCAACTTAACATGCATAAATGGGGGTGCTGCTGGGGGCCAAATAATACAATACACAAGATCCAGCGCACTCACCTATCCACTAAGCAGCAACTTCAATG